>VOMN01021558.1:0-18556 GCA_014899125.1 Orchestia grillus
TTTCTCTTAATGCAACAAAATGAATGTTCCCCAGTGTAATTAATTACGGTAAATTTCTGACCTCGTCCAACCGATCTCTGAACTGGTAAATTAGCAGAAGCATGAGTTGATGAATCAAATATTTCGCTGAAAATTACACCAGCGCGTTGGATGATTCGCAAGGAAAAGCAAAAGCAATTTCATACAAAGAATTAACGGACTACAGGAGCGCATTTTGCAAACAGCTTTTGAGAACAGGTTTGCGTCACGTGCAAACCTGCACGTTAGAATGTCTCGGTACAGCGGAGGTGAACACAGGCACTATGTGAGCAAGTAGCACAGATTGATGATTTCAAACCTTGCAAATTTTCCAAACTGAGATGGATTGAAATCCCCCTGTAGCTTGTGCGTCAGGCATTTGACCTTTGAGTGAGGCTAACGTTTACGTGATGTCAAAAGTGACCGTGAGCTTGAGAGGGCGACGGTGACCACAGTTCATAATATGTTCGATGTCTGCCCGTGAAAATTATCTAACAATTCATTTCATATCCACAAAATTACATTTTTATGACTATCTTTTGACGGCATCGTATTATTGGAAGTAATATATTTGAACGCTTGCCAAGCATACACTTCATTTCAGTATTTTTGCCTCGTTTTTTAAAGTATTGTTATTCTTAGGAAAGTTAAATAAAAACGAGCTCATCCATCATACGACAGTTCCATGGGTGAGCAGTTCTCCGTCATATTCAGTTACAGAATTTTACTCGGTCGAGACTGCCTCATGATCAATGGGTTCTGGAGCTGATTAACTTTTATTGACGTATAGACTGATGGCTATCGGGGTTGAGCTACACTGGTCAAACTGGATATAAATCATTTCAAAGCATTATGTCTGAGCCGGACTGGGTCAATCAAATTACTCTTGGTTTACGGTTTGATTGAATTTAACGCAGTGATGAGTTCAGTTACATATAAAAATTATTGTAGTTCCTCATCTTACATTTCACGCACCTGTAGAAGCCTTTTAGTTCTTACCTCTACATAGGATCGATATAACAAATGTGAAAGTTTTGCACATCAGCTGTCACAAAATCAACGTCAGAAGCCGTCAAGTTTGACAAAGTACACTCGGGGCCTTGCGTTAAAAGGGACCTAATTTGCCCTTAGTAGAACGAAAGCCGAGCCATCGAATATTATGTCTAGGTGTATACTAATGATACCTTTCTAGTTGTCATTATTCGTCAAAGCTGTCCGTGTCCATTAGAACCCCTTCTCGCTTTGGAATATTTCTTATATGTGATGTGACCTCAATCATTCATCACAAAATGCTTTTCAGACCAGCCTATTGATCTACTTATAATTTGGAAGTGAAAGGTTCATTTGAGAGCCAGTCTTCGATTTCACACCTCCTGGAACGTGACCGTCGGGCGCCGCCAGACTGGGGCGAGGGGCACCAACTTTACTTTTAAAAATCAGAGACTGAAGGAAGAAAATAAGATACATTTTTTGAATGCTTTCTTTCTCTCTTTTGTTCTTTAGCAAAGTCAACTCTTGCCATATACTTGTAGAACCAACATTGAAAAATTATTTTGTATTTCGCCTTCGATTCTTATACTAATGAAATGGTATCGAAAAATTTCAGACCTTTATATGTTTCAAAAGATTTTAAAGATGTATTGAAAAATAGCCAAAATCGTAATTTACTGAAGTCAGTGCGCAGTAGGGGTGTTCTACTGTTAGGCACAGAATACATGAACTATATTTTTTACTCTCTTGAGAGGAAGAATTGAAAAATTCTTCGTTATTGAAGCGTTTCGAATCATAAAATGTGTAACTTCATTAGCATATGTAAATAAGCTGATTTTCCGGCACGCTTGAGCAACAGTTATGCCGAATTCTGCAACTTAGGAAAGGGTTTAGCGGCGAAGGTTGAGTGTGATGCGCTCATATCGATGAACCTTATTGGGGATTTGTGAGCTCCGAGAAGAGAATAATCCCTCAGCCTTCGCTTTATCCTAAGTTTTCTTTTACATAAGCTCCTCGAAACCCCGAACAAAAAGTTGGTCACCTGTTATTAACGTATACATACTCTAGGACCTCCACAGGCACGAATAATGACGGTTATTCCAACCGACAGCGAGTCTACAAGTGTCCTAATAAATGTACACCTGGTCGACCTTGACCTTAAACCACTCTTCCATCAACTGATCTTTTAGCACGGCTACAGAAAATGAACGATCTTCTCGACGTATAACTTGCCGTTAAAGGTTGTCCTACAAATTTTTTATGGGGCTTATTCATGTCTGGAGACTTAGCTGGCCAATTTAAATGCCTGACATTTCCTGAATGACTGTCCTGCCAATTAATGACAGTTTTAGCCCGATGCACTCGGCAGTTATCCTGAAAGATAGGCAAAGCTCCATGGCTTTATTCATTCAAATATTGTCTAAATGTCCAAAAATGGCTATCTATCAAGTCAATTTTGTCATACTGGTTCAATTTGACGGACACCTGAACTAAATTACCGACATCTGTGTAGTTGAAACAGCCCAAAACATAGGCACACCCTCCTCCTCCTCCTCCATGAGAGACATCCGAAAACACTAGGTGACTAATTTTTAGTCCGTGGAGTTTATGAGCCTTAGCACAATTGATCACTCGCCTTATCACCGAACACTCGTTATTGTCGTGTAAAAGATCCTCTTTCATTTGTTTTTGGACTATTGTGCGTTCTCGAACTCGTGATCGTTTATTTTGTGGTTATTGTTAGGTAATTCGAAATTCCTTTGAACCTAGTAATACCGTGTGCACTATCAAAAAATTGTGCATTCACGCTTTCCAGCTAAGCTCCAGTTGCATCAATCATTTATTTAAGTTCAGCAGCATTTCCTACTCTACAGCCTAATTCCCTAATAAGCCTGACCGTTAATTAACGCGTAAGTTCAAAAAATTAACGTTGTTGTAGATAGTGCGAGCTGCATTCTTGCGTGCGAGTAAACAAATCTTCCAGCTTCTGTCAGATGCAGCAACAGCTGCACCAGTAGTGTTCGCGGCTGGGATGCTGCAGTCAATACAAGTTTTAATTGGCAAATTCCCTTCAGATAGGACAAAGTTGAGGCGAATTCTGCGAATACTGCACTGAGTACCTAGAGCACCGCGAGGCACTGGCTTATGAAATACTCTCTCTCCATGATTATCTCAAGAATGCATCTCAATGGCAAGATCAATCTAACAATTAATGGGTTTCACATCCTTTTAAAGCTCGACGAATCATGTGCAAACATGATTCGTCAGAGGCACAATGATATTTTGTGATTTCCTGGGTTAAATTTATCGAAGCGATGAATATTCTGTCATTCCCACTCGTACATGACATCATTTGTGATTGTTGACCGTATGCCTCACTCCAATTGCCTCACATTTTCTGTCCGAATATTTTATGTCATTCATACTTGTACTTGACATCATTTGTGAATATTCTATGTCATTCCCACTAGTACATGACATCATTTGCGATTGTTGACCTTATGCCTCACTCCAAACGCCTCACATTTTCTGCCCGAATAGAAACACTCGGTTATTACTTATCGAAGGGCATTTATCAAGACGGTCGATTGGAACGAGTACATTACTGGTCCCGACTTGTGATGGAAGACCTGGGATCATACGAGTAATAATGTCAGTAATTAACGAGACAAGTGAATGCTTCCACGTCAGTTCCTTTGAGGTAGTCTTTGCGCTACTTCTACGAATATATGTATGCTGAAATCAAGCGTTATGGATATCTGAAAGTGTGCTAGGACTCATGTAGTTAGAGATATTGTAAGATGTCAGAGTCAAAGGAACTAGTTTTCATAAAATTCGCTGGATCAGACAGTTTACTTATTTTGGCTTTGAAATGCCATTTCCTGAAGATATGATTGAAAAAAATAGTTAAGATATAAAAATTGTAGGTGTAAGAAAAATTTCAATCTACGGTCGTGTTTGGTGGGGTGCGTTGATGTACGTTATTTATTTGCTAGAGGTTCTACTGAAGAAAGAAATGAATTAGATGCACTGCTAATTAAATATGCATATACCTGCAGTCTTATAAAATACATGTTCCTTTGTGGTTATTTCCCTTTATTCGATTTTCTTTTAGGGTGAATAAAGAAAAAGTTTGAAACAGACTTGAAGCTTCGCTTGTTGAAGATATAATGCCAGAGGCGGCCGCCGAGGTGTGCGAGCTTTTACGGTATTTGAGATAGGCTCGCAGTAGAAGCCTTATGCATTGTATGCGAATAGTTATCCAATTTTGGTGTGCGTAATTTACTGTAATGTAAAGGCATTAAGGCAGAATTGTTGACTCGATTTCATAGTTTCTTACAACATTGTCCTATTATTCACTGCTGCTTAAAATTAGCCTATTTTGAGTTTGTTTTTTCAGAAATCGTTCGTGTTAATGGCTGTCAAGATATCGATGTAGTCGAAGTAATAAAGAATGTTGAAATGGCGTCGGCAGTTCTGGGCGTCCTTAACGAACGCTTCTGAAATATAGCATAAGCTGTAAGAGAGGATGAAAATGTGAATTTGATCATCTTCAATATACGTTCACGTTTTCTATTATGTACGAAAATTTTCCATCTATAATTTTCAAAACGTGATTTGCTTCAGCATGAGAATGTTTTTCTTTGTTTAATAATATGAGATTATATTCGATATCAAAATGTACATTTTTATTCGAAGCTGAATCGGATATAAAATAGTGAACAATCAAAGATCAGCTGCTGTTCCAGTAGATTTAGAAAAAAGAAAACAGCTATGATTATGACTTTCTTACTTGTTCAATTTTCTTTCGGATAACATTAAAGATTCGGATATACAATCTGCTTTCGGATATACAATTTGCAAGCGAGGTCGTAATTAATCTCGATCGGAAGTAAAGAAATACTTCTGATATTAGCAATGACGGTAACACGTGTATCATTTCGTAGATATGCAACAATAATCATAGTGCGTTTCCCGACTAAGCTCATTCAAAACTCTGCATTAAAATTCGCGGATTAAAACGCTCGAATGAGAAATTTAAAACTTTAGCATCCCTCATACGCTCCACGAGACACAATTTAGTAGGAAAATCTTATGAAATTTTACATTAACTCGACAACGCAATCGTTGTGACGACGACTCCTGCTTTTTACCACTTAGGAAGCTTGCGACGCAGCACCAGCGCAAGGGGACGACACGTGTGACAGCACTCGCACTGACGAGCTGATCTCTGCTGACTAGTAACACACTGTCTCGGTCACCACGCAGGGATCTGAACTTAAGAGGTTAGATCGAACTTTAATTGGTATATATTTAATCCATACTTAGTGATGCATATGTATGTACTAAGAGGTGCTGCTATGCAGAATTCTAGTATTCAAATTTATTGGGGTTAGTAGATTCAATCTCCATGCTATAGCAAAAGATTGAGTTGGTTTAACGGAACTGGGAAATTGGATGATGAAGTCATTTTTAGTTCGGGAGAAATTTTGTCCACGCATGAATATATTATTGCTTTTCAGCCCCTGAGGCTTGATTACTTCACAAATACATCACCTTTTGTATTTAATTTCTTACTAAGCGTGTATGTATCCTAAATCGATCTTGTTATTTTGTGTGATAAAGTGTGTAAGTTAATGAAATTCGAATACTGCTTGCAATAATTATTCCAGGATTTTCTAAAGACCTGTTCGTTTCCACTAGAGCGCCGCAACAGGAAGCCTGAGTGAATCTGAGAACGGCCCCTAAATAATTCCATAATCACTCAAGAAAATATCAGACCATGCACACAAGGGTTATCTTCGCTTCCTTAATTGATAGATACCATCTTTTCCGGCGCCAGCACGAAATTATTTGCTTGTTTATTGGCTAATTTTCCTTGATTGTGTGAAGTGTGACTTAATGTCGTCGCGATGGTGAGTGTGAAGTCAAAGTAAGAATACAGGGAATACTAGAGGATTATTACTATACTCGAGATCCCATGCCGTCACAAGTGACGGTGAATCTTATGTGAAATAATGTAATTTTCTGTATCACTGATACTAACTGTCTTCTTTATCATAGATTTACTGATTAAGAATACGTATCAGAGAATCCATACCCCCAAATTTTCTTTCATCTTTTTCCTTCAGAACGTTAATGAATGGTTACTTATAAAATACAAGGCCCGACAGGTAAAATCCACCAATTTTAAAGTTGAAAACATTAGAGATAGAAATTTTCTTAATACTATACAAACATTGAATTTAACTTTAATTTAAGTGATTCTGAAAATAATGTCACTTAAGTAGGGAACAGTATTTTGTGCCATGTGTGATTTTGGCATGTGAGGTAGTTTTTTTTGAAGACGAAGGCGTTACCATGACTATGACTTCGGACCCCTACTGTTAAAAGCTCGAAAGTTTTCTGCATCCAAGGGTGGTTTCATTTCTCCCCGATTACTTTCATGACAATCAATGGTTCCAATGTAATAGTGCGACATCGCATACCTCTTAACGTGCAACCAGAATCCTGCCGATATGTTTCCATATCATCTTGTCTCATGGCAATGCAATCTTGGGTGGCCCCACGTTCTCCAGATTTAACTCTCTGGGACTTTCCTAAACGTACACCTCAAATCGCGATTACAATAACAGCGGCCTAGAAGTATTGAGCATCTTAAGACACCAATAATAACTCACGAAATCAAAGTGATTCGAAAATGAATAACAATACGAAGGCTGGTAAAAACGTTTCACACTTTTCACACTTAGTACGTTTATTAAAAGCACTAGACCTTTCGAGTGCTCATTCTACTCATATTCAGTAGAACCTAATAAGAGAAAGATCGCAATAAAAATTCAAATACTATTCCTACACACTTGATATCAGGCAAATGAAAAAATAACTAAAATTACATGCATGGACGCCGGGCATGATTCTACGGACGGAATATGATTTAAATGACCATGGTGAACTTCCGAAGTAGACTTTAAAACTGCGTCGATGTTGGCGGTCGCCTCTTGAGTGGTAATATTTTTGAAAGCTTTTAAAATCTAACTGCACTGGATGTACAATACAATAGTACCACGTCATTTTTGTGAATGTCGTTATTAGGTCATTCTTATTTACTTTTAAATCATGTGCATATTTTTTTCTGGGACCTATATGTATAAACTTGGCCTCTTATACGCAGCACAGATAGATTGCACTGCAGCTCCGGCCTACGTAAGTTCGAATCGTGAGAACAGGCTACATTATCCTATTGCTGTTATATTTTCGTGCTCCAATGGCTGATGTGAGCGGTATCCCACGAGATAAATAATAAAAAGAATTAAAGCAATAAAATTGCGTTCTTGACGATTTGGTTGCGTGGGGGGGCTTAAAAATAAAATAAAAAAAATAAAAGTTCACTCTTTTCCACGAGTCACTACACCGAAAGAATTCATTCATTGCCAAATGTTTTATTACTCTTGCCATTTCCACAAGTCATTATTCCGAGAGAGTTGATTTATTACCAAATGTTTTATTACTCTTGCGATGCGGTAAGGAAATATTACACCGTGCAGCATGATTTTCATTCTGGGCAAATGAACTGTTATTTCTAAATTGTTCTTATTGCGAAGCAATAGAAAATGCTAATTACTCCTATAATAGAAAACAGCAATTACTCCTGTAATAAAAAATGCCAATTACTACTATGAAAGCTTACCTTTTGAATTATATTTGTACGTTGTCTATTACTGGCATTTAATTGAAGGACGGTAAATTGGAAAATTTATTGGCCTGACCACAAATGGTTCTGCTTTGAAATAATTTTTTTGGATTTTCGTTTGTTAAAAAGGAATGAGAAGTATTGGTTTTAATCCAGGAACACGACGAAAGGGAAATTTTGCTACGTAATGATATTGAAGTCACGTTTTTTCACTTAGAGTTTGCTCACGTTTGACAGATAGGGCGAAGCTTGTCTTCAGTGAAAGACGCTAAAGTTGGATTATAGGGACCCTCAATAAAGCATTTATCCTGCTAGGTTTAATTCGAATCTTAAGTATCGCGCAGCAAAGAAATTGCAATACTTTATTCATTCCATATAAGGTAATGTTTCTTAAAGACCACCTAGCATCCTTAATTTTTATGCATTAAGTCGAAGATACAATTTTACCATTATTTGATTCTGATAACTAAATTAATTTTGAAAAACTTTTTGGTCTTCTAGCAGCTTCTGTAAATGCTGCCAAATTACTTTCATTTCATTTTAGGAATTTTCACTCGCCCCATTCTCTTGCCTGCGTGGCGGCATTTGACACAACCAATGTGAAATCCAACGCGGACCCGCACGTTGGACAATCCTGGTAGCTAGAGGTGATGGTGATGTCACCAACTGTACTATTGATCTGGACACTGCAGGTGATGTGACCAACTCTCCTATTGATCTGGACACTGCAGGTGATGTCACCAACTGTCCTATTGATCTGGACACTGCAGGTGAGTTGGCTAACTGTACTTGTATGCTGCATGCAAACACGTGCGAACTTTTACGAAGTGTTTTTAGAGGGTGTCGTGCACAATGTTATATTGAATAAAAATTCATTGGATTTTTTTATGCTTGTTCAGAGAAACTTGTTGAGCTTTCATTGGGAATTTATAATTGGTATTGTAAGCGGTAGCTATAACTGATCGTGTCAGCAAGTTAAGCCCCTGTTTGATCAGCTAAAAACCTCGGCATGTTAGGGATCCGTCAAAGTCAAATTTTTATAACGTTTTTGTTGAGAAGACGCCTATATACTGAATATTAGGTGATAGAAAAGCTTCGAGAAAAAAATGCGAATTGGATTTAAGAGGAACAGTTGATTAACTTCTCCGGTGAATTTATCACATATAAGTGATGGACCAGTTAATTCTACTTCCATTTTATGTTTTGCACATGCGTGTTAAAGGGCAGGAGATGGATATCGATGATGACAATTCCCATCGATTGATAAGTACAGAAGTTGTCGTGCGAGTTTTCGTTGTTATTTCAATGTTCAAGTCTATAGTTAATTTTCTAAAATTAAACAGAATACTTTGTCCCTTACAGTGTTTTTTTTGACAAACTGAGGTAACGTATTAATAATGAGTAGCATTACATGCAGTCCTAAAAAATTTATCCAACAAATTTTTCAATTTTGACACATCGTTGAGAAAAATTGTACGTAGTTGTTAGGAATGAAGATTGCAATGTCTCCAACGATAATGAATCCCAATGCTTCCTAATTTACTGACTTAGATTTTCCATTGTAATTACATTTGAAGAAATTTAATTTCAATAGTAAATTTCTGTCAGTAAATTCATGAAATATACAGGGTGTTTGAAGACTAATGTGACAAACTTTGACAGTAGATATACAAACACAAATGAACGACTTTTCAGGAATAAAACAATTCAAGCAATAATAATTTTTGAGGCATAGAATCGAGAAGGTTGTGGCTCAAGCGCATCGCTGAAGGAATGTGCGACAATATCTAGACCGTACTGTTCCCAACAGATGAATAGGACGCTTCGGGCTAGCACCATGGCCAGTGAGGTCTCCAGATTTGACACTTTCGGACTTCTACCTCTGGGACCACATGAAGAGTTAAATCTTTGAAATCCCGTGGAGACAGAAATGGATCTCGTTGGAATGATAGTTGAAGGTGCAGGACTCGTTGCGGGGGATTCAAAAGCGTTTTATCGCGTCGTCCGGGAATCCTTCTGTGTTGGTACCAGACTTGCATTGGCGTAGCGGGTGAATATCATGAATACTTATTATAATTCCAATTTTATTATGAAGTTCATGTGATGAAATAAGCTCTCCTCGCCTACGACTCTGGAGACTGCCCCCACCATAATCTGATAAACCCTACTCAGTTTTAATGTTCGATATTTCGAAAACGATGAATGTTCGGATTGTTACGAATTCGTGAAAAAGCGTTTTTTTGAGCTTTTATGCCTGAAGCCAACGTATACACCATCAGTTCCGGACACCCTATACTGTACTGACCTACCGCTGGCCGGCAACAACACGACACGACTGCAGTAGCGCATCAATAGTTCACACAAATTCACCACGCAGGCGTCCTCGTTCCGGAAATTCAAAAGCCCTTTCACCAGAGCCCGGATCATATCGGAGTGTTTTATTAATCTCCGGAGCTAATTCTGCTCCAGTATCCTGTTCGTCAGCTGAGTTTTGCCCGCAGCAGATCAAAGGCTCGTCTGTCTGCTCCCCGATGCTTGCTTGGAGGAGCTGCTGGGTAAACCTCGTTCATCCGGTTAAATTACTCATTTATTGTAACACAACTTACTCCCGAACACACTGAAAAAAAGCGCAGTTCCATTAAGGGTGCTGAAATTGCTTTAAGAGTTTAAGGTACGAATGATTTGTTGAATGCTTTTGAATCGCAGAATTGGAAGAAAAGTCTGCTCGGAAATTTCGAAATTATTAGATAAATTATATTTCAATATCAATTCAAGTCGTGATTGCCCTCGTGTATTTTCCCGACGGTGATAAAATTAATGGTGTAGCAGGTATAAAGTAGAAAGAATTAAATATTGGGTTACACTCTGAATTCGTAATCCTTGCATTGAGATTACTTACGGTGAGGTGCGAAACCGATTTGGTTTCATTTGCGCGTAGTGCATGACTTCTCACTTATTTACAATTGTCTCTCTATCGACTGGTCTTTGGAAGTGGAATGGTAATTACTTATAGAAATCATAATTGACACGTTAGTAGAAGTGCTCATCCGTTTGTTGCACTCGGGAAATTTCCGCTCACGCGGACTCTTTAAGTCGAAGCTGAACGGCAGTCCTGAGGCCTTCCTGAAATCATAGAGCTGTGCAGCCAAACGCACGTCATGGCTGTGGCATCAGGTGAATGGATTTCAGTTCACGGGCATTATGTATGTGTACATTCATTTTAAGAGACTCAGGTTTATTGGTTTCGATTTTATGGTTATCGGGATCAGTAGCTAAGTAGCATCAGGCTATAAAGTTTTGAGCCTCATGTTTAAAGGCACCAGGTTGAATAGCTATCAAGTTTCTCGTTGTAAGGCTTATGGGCTTCGGTCGGCGAATATGCTTCATGAGTGACATATTTATTGGCACGAGTTCCATAGGTATCAGGTTCGTAAGACTATTAGCTGTACAACCTACGAGCGTAGCGAGAGACTTACGCTCACCCGACGGCTGTGGCTGTAACAGGTCTGCCTGATTAGACACGGCATATTCGTTTTGAATAAATGTTGAGTCTGAAGTCTTTAGCGCGCAATTCAAATTATTGTCAATGTGTATCAATCTTTATGCAAGTGACATAAGATGAATATTTGGGCACAGTTCAATTTTGTTATTAAATGAGTTTTCAGAACTTTTTTCATTCTTGAATTTTCAAGTATATATGACTAATGCTTGTACAGCTGTCATATTAGGAGTGTCATTGCAATTATTGCTTAAAGCCTCAACAATATTTACACAGGACCACACCCGTCGTCAGTTTAGTACCAGTCGATATTGGCCATCAGTTTGATTGGTACGTTGGTGACAGGCAGACTTGCCAATCAAGTTTACTCGTAAATCATGCATCCGTGAGTGACTCAAAAATGCACAGTCGTTGCAATTCGTCGAGCCAGACTTCAATTATTCATCGGCAGTATGCAGCGGACGCTCAAGAGATTTCAAAAAATATATCCAGGCTTTTGTTTTTTGAAGTAGGAAGTCATGCTCTTACATTGGGCATAACTATATGTTTAATAATTCCTCATTTGTTTAATAATTCAAATGTAGCGAGAGCAAGTATTCTTAAACATTAAAAATGCTTGAACTTATTGAACGGTTCTGGTCTTAGTCAACAATCCCCGTGTTATCGTAGAAAGCTTCGGAATCGCATCAACTTTACTAATCGAGGTGCATGATTCTAACTGCAGCGCAGGAAGCGGTAGTTTTAGTGTCAGACACTCATGATCAATTTTCATCTTATCTACGAGCATTTATTTTTCGAAAGGCTTATGCATCGTTAGTACAAAACTTTGAAAGGAATTTGAATTAATAAAATCTCCAGCTTTCTCTTCAATGCCACAGTCAGCACAGCCCTGAGGTCGCTCAATTCATGCATGCAACGAGCTCTTTCATTGAAGCCATGGGGGTGGAAAGCTGTGTTTGTAGAAGCTATGGTAGTGGACAGCCGTGTTTGTAGAAGCTATGGTGGTGGATAAGCGTGTTTGTAGAAGCTATGGTGGTGTGGACTACCTTGTTTAAACTGGTGACTTCGTTTTTTAATATTGTTGGAATTGTCGCGCACGAGTAAAATAAAAAATAAGATCAATACTTGGGTATCTATCCATCAGTGATATATCAGACGCTAATGGTCCTCTAAAATTGTATGTGCGTGACACAGTTCAACCAAAACGGTGCCTCACGATCGATGGGAGAGATTTATGTGCTGTATGTTAGTGCAAAGTCACCTAAGGTAAGTTCAGAGCAAATTAGAAACGATATTGGGAAGTATATTTTGCAAAGGTTCGAATTGAGTTTTAGCTTTAACTCAAAATATAACTTTAGGGTGCGAGTTCCCTGCTTTAGGAGTGTATTTATATTGCGTCATGGTGGGTTGACCTGCGTTCTGTGCAGCTGCGGACTCGGTATTCGGGCACTACGGTTAACCCACCTGGCATTACTTGGAGATTCTGTATATCTGGACTGAGTGAAAGATTTTGTTCGATGGTGCAGTTCATTTGTACAGTTCATTTTGACGGTTTTTTGATGGTACAGTTCATTTGTACGTAGTGAACACTGAACTTCTATTGAACGCCCGAGCGCTCAGCGGGGGTTACAAAAGCTTTTTCATGCTTGAAATCTTAGAGGCGTTACACTTCTCATTTAAGCCTGAACCGTTTTCTAGAGATGCTAAACTTCTTTTTCTCGCCTGAACCGTTAACTAGGGGTGCTAAACTTTTCATTTACTTTAGCCTGAACCGTTTCCTACGGGACCTAAACTTCTCTTTCCCGCCTAAACCGTCCGTTAGAGTGGGAGATCTTTTCATTCATATTTCAACCCTGTGCTGGAGGTGAGAAACTTATTTTTTGAATCCTACCAGTTGTTTTAGAAGGACGTGTCCGTTATTTAGATACTCCAGACTAATTTACAATTCAAAGTTGGTGTTACAAAAGTACTTGTTCCGTTTGCCCACATTGGAGTAGGACCCGGGAAGGAACATAAAAGATTTGTCGAGCTCACCGAACGGCAATGTCACATTGGAGCGCAATTCAAGATTTGCAGATGTGTCCGAAAAGAATTAGCTATTTTGAGCTATTGTGAAGAATTTCAATAGTTCAGCGATTCCCAACACCATCAGGAATTATGGTCGTACGAACTTTGGATCCAATTTATACACAAGTGCGTATATGTTTAGCGTAGATATATCTAAGAACTTAGACAACAGGAGCTTAACTGAATGAATCAGTTAGGAAAACTAGCCTAAACGCCTTCCCCTGCATACAAGGGCAAACTGGATCTCCCACTCAGGTGTTCAACTAAACATCGCTCCAAGAGTTGGGATGTTACCAAGGAAGTTGGGATGTAGTCCGCGAAGTTAGGATGTAGTCCGCGAAGTTGGGATGTAGTCCGCGAAGTTGGAATGTAGTACGCGAAGTTGGGATGTAGTCCGCGAAGTTGGGAAGTAGTTCGCGCAGTTGGGATGTTGTCCGCGAAACTGGGATGTAGCCCGCAAAGTTGATATGTTGTGCGCAAAGTTGGGATGTTGTCCGTAATGTTGGGATGTTGTCCGCAAAGTTGGGATGTTGTCCGCAAAGTTGGGATGTTGTCCGCAAAGTTGGAATGTTGTCCGCAAAGTTGGAATGTTGTCCGCAAAGTTGGAATGTTGTCCGCAAAGTTGGAATGTTGTCCGCAAAGTTGGAATGTTTCCGCAAAGTTGGAATGTTGTCCGCAAAGTTGGGATGTTGTCCATAAAATCGGAATGTTGTCTGCAAAGTTGGAATGTGTCCGCGAAGTTGGAATGTTGTCCGCGAAGTTGGAATGTGTTCCGCGAAGTTGGAATGTTTTCCGCAAAGTTGGGATGTTATCCGCAAAGTTGGAATGTTGTCCGCAAAGTTGGAATGTTGTCCGCAAAGTTGGGATGTTGTCCGCGAAGTTGGAGGTTTCAGAACTGGATATGAAGAGCTGCACCCCAGGATTGTAAAGTTACGTGTTCAAAGTAGGAATGTTAGACGACATGCTAAAATACAATTGGAGATCGCATATCATTTGTATTTATCTCTAAAGGCATTATTCGTGTGATTGTGGCTGCTAGACTTCGAATTTCAAGTGTTTATTCACCTGTATGCTTATTTGTATTATTTTTACACTTAGTGGAAATTTCACTTATAGTACGTCTTCGTACATTTAAACCTAAAAAAAACTTTCAAAACATTCCCTATTCTACAAACTTATAGAATATTTTCTGTTTCGACACATCGAGAAATTCGCTAGTCAAAACTTCCTCATTGAAAACAAGTTGTTGTTGGAACAGCAAGTTGTTGCTGTTCCTGAAAGCTCGGAAAGATGTTCTCACCCATTTTTTGCTGACTCAAATGAAGTGTATTCTAAATTTTCTTATTATAATAAGGTAATCATAAGGTAATTTCTGTTCAAGTTTAATTTTTAATTTAATTCTCGTAGGGTAATTGCAAATTGATTATAATTTTTAATTTGATTTCGGTGAGGTATTTTTGTAATTTATGCGAATTCATAGGCTGCTTGAGCACTGCAGCCGGAGCACCTGAAGGCTGTGGAGTATCAATGAGCCACACTATGGCTGTCGGGCCCCTGCCTATGGGATCGGTGGACTCAATGCCAGAAAAGAAAATGATTGTTTTTATCAAGCCAGGCTTGGTTAACTATTGAATGTAGAATGCGATTGATTGATTATAATGCAAGAAATGAAAATGATTGATTGATTTTATCAAAGCGGGCTTAGTTAACTACTGCATGTAGAATGCGATTGATTGATTCTAATGCAAGAAATGAGATTGATTGATGGATTTTATGAGAACGGGCTTAGTTAATTACTAAACGTAGGATAGGATTGGTTGACAGGTTACACGAAAAAATATTAACTTAACTTTTATATTAGCATTAGTTGACACGCTAGGGGAAATTAGATGACAGTGTCGATGCAATGTGGAAAAAATCAACTGACTGCACGCTGAATAGAATTTGTAAATCGGCGATTTGGAGAGATTGCGTACGTATGAGAATCAACAATCTAAAGTTTTCATCCGTATATCAGTAGGATAAAATAGTTTTAAGTGATATTGGCAGCAATAAGTACCTTATTATCAGTATTGGGCACCGCATGAGGACGTGTGCAAAACTCAGGTAAATAATTGGCTAGGCTCTTGCTCTCAGTGAATAGTTTAATGGTGAGCTCGACCGTCGGTGCTGACGTAGCGCACCTCTGACGGGTGCCATAATAATTTATTGTTGATGTGGGGCAATTGTGACTGAGTGTGAATTCTTCATTCGGCTATTTATGAAGAAAATTTTGCCTCTAGAGGATGCTTGAAAAACTTGTGAAGCAGTAACTCTGCCTTTACATAGGAGATTCTGGATGGATCAGATACCAACCTTGTTCTAGGATTCAGAATGGCATGGCTTTGAACAGCGTTAATGTATATTAATTGCGTGTTTCAGGTGCCACGACTGCCATCAGATTGTGAAAATTGTTCGTTTCGAAAAAGAATTCTTTAGCTGAATTTTCGATAATTGAAGCGTCTAGATTGAAACTACTTCACTGTGATTGTTTTTTTACGTTCGTTGAATACAGTTCGGGCAACTAAAACTGTTTGAAATTCAAGGAACATGTATTTAACTTTGTATTTAGCTTTTTAATTAATGACGCTCATAATGTAGAAAAATCTCACATACCACCAAACGCAACGCGGTTCAAAATGAAATTTTTCTTCTTTAGACCCACATAAAGTTAATGATTCTTGTATCTATCCACGAATATTTGACTGCTGAAAAGTTGGCAAGTCCTGAATTTTTTTTACTTTAAACTCTTCCATGAAAACTATAATGAGCGAAAGAATCAATTCACTTATGCATGAGTTCTAAGCTGCCAATTTTTTCTAATTTAAAAAAAATAAGTTTCTCGTATAACTCCACAGGTGACATTGGTAACTGCCAGCACCGAAGTCGCGTGCTGAGGTCGAAAGTTTTACGTTTTTTAATTTCACATCTCTCATGCTATACATCTGGAATGAACCAAATTCGAACTATGTTGTACCAATTGAGCGTAGTCTTTAAGTGAAGGTGATCATTTTTGTGTCAGAAATTGTCAGAAGTAAAATTGCTAACTTCAAATCCAAAAACTGCTTAACAATCATTTTATGGCGACCTAAACACTTTTCAAAATTGAATTAAATTTTCAGCAAGTGGTTTCACAATACTTGATGAAATTTTATTTCATGAAAACTTAGCTTGAAACCAGGCTCCTTTCCTTCAACATCAAAAGGAATAATTTAAAAATTTATGTTCAATGTTGATAAGGAATCCTCTAAACAACTCTAACCCAAACAGCGTTACATGAAAGAACTCGTTAAATATACCTCACTATAACTGATATCGTTTACGAGCGCTTTCGCAAAAGGTTTTCAAAGAACTAAACAGCATTACACACATTCTTCAAAAGTGATTAATAAACCTGACCTTAGGGAAACAGAAGTTTTTCTTGTTCATAAAAATACGCCAAGTTTTTTAATATTAAAAGTTGACTGCGGGCATTTGCTAACGTCCACTTTGTTCAGAAGGCGAAAGTTCGCGCTAGAGATGCAAAGCTTGCACCTCAAACTAATTAAATTAAGTTAGGCGCCAAATTGGTGATTATCGCAAGCTCTGCAGACGCATTTTTTTCTTTGAAGTTTCAATACGAAATTGCGTTCCTTGAATGCCAGAGACTCGTGAGACACTTTCGAACGCGAAGCTTTATTCTTTAATCGGCTACCCCTCCGACGGAACATTTGACGAGACGGGATCAATGAGTTCACGTACGAGCGTCGTCTGTGCTGTGTAAGCTTGAGGTTAGCAACTCATTTCACGATTTAGAGCGTGAAATTGGAGATGTTTACGCAAGTAAATTATTGAAATGGACATTCTTAACCCGCGCATCGATAAATTCATAGGAAGAGAAAAGAAAACGCAAAGCTTGCGCATGATGAATGAGTACGGATATTACAAAATAGCCTGAATTTTATTTCATTCTTAAGGCTTGTATTTTGCTGCCCATGAGTGTTTCTAATCACTTCAAGAAGCCTAATCAGTTCCTCGAGCGAGAAAATCATGATGGTTTTGAGCATAAAATCCCTAAAATAGCATCTGCTGGAACTATTTCACACAATAATATAATATAATCCCTATAATGGACGTTAATGCTTGACGGCTTTCGGTCAAAGTGGCTCACAATTTGACTATTGCAAGTAATAAATGGTGTGAGGTACTCTGCTTTTGGAAATAAATCGAATGACATTCTGGATCTGGACCTAGTATTTCATCTAATAAATTCTGAGGTAATGACATTCATTTGTGTGCAAAATAAACGCAAGGAAAAGATTGATAACGTGAATAAAGAAATAGAACGAGAATTTATTTCATTTTGCAGTGTTAGTTCATTTCCGTGAGCACGATGAGCCTGAAATTTAGATCCTCGAGTAGTGCGAGTCAATCGATTGATCCTGCGCAGAAGACTCGCATTTTGAACCGTAAAAACCAGTCAGACATCATTCTGCAACAGTAGGGCTTTAAAAGGCCAACCTGCATTTGTTCAGCTTTACGTTGCACGGCAATTTGCCGTGAGTGCTGCGCAGCCGCGGCTGGAGGCCATCCCGAGACGTGGTACATGCCGTAGTTACGAACTTGTCAGAGGACGCCGATTGCAGAACCTGTAAATCCTGCTACTGTATCCGCTGTAAAACGTTCCAAAGGAATTTTTATTTCTCGATGTCCAAGTAGAGACACAAATCGTGAATGTCACGCTTGGCAAATAAAACTGACCATTTTCATAACTGAATGTATTTCCAATGATGAAAGTCGATCGTCACTTTTGCCATGCTTGCATGGAGTATGTCCAATTCTTGCTGAGATAAAATTCAAAAGCTTGAAGTTTAGGATATGTTAACCAAAGTCCAGCTCTAGAGCCTATTTCTCTTAAAAAAGCGGCGCGGTGTACGTGTGAGCGAGCGAGGAATTTCTATCTATATTGTAATTGGAGAGACACCCGCCGGTGTCCCCTGTCGACGGCCCGTAACGCTCTCTAAAATTGGAGTGACTGCATCATGCTGCTGACAAAATTGGAGTGACTGTGTCATGCTGTTGGCAAAATTGGAGTGACTGCGTCATGCCGCTGGCAAAATAGGAGTGACTGCGTCATGCCGCTGGCAAAATTGGAGTGACTGCGTCATGCTGCTGACAAAATTGGAGTGACTGCGTCATGCTGCTGACAAAATTGGAGTGACTTCGTCATGCCGCTGGCAAAATTGGAGTGGTTGCGTTATGCCGCTGGT
>VOMN01021565.1:0-11277 GCA_014899125.1 Orchestia grillus
CATTTAAGACTAATCTTGAGGCCTACCGTCTCTCGCTGTATTGATCGAATATGCGTAAATCTGAGTACATAAACCTACGAAAATACGTGTTCAAATACGTTGTGTGAATGTAGTCCTTCGTTCGATTACTATCTCATACCATTTTTGTTTCTTTAATATACTTTTCTTGTTTTTTGGAGCATAAATATGTTCGTAAACGTCGACCTATGTGAATTTATGCTCGAATATGTGTATGTATGTAGTCTCTTACTTAAATTGCAAAATTCATACCGTGTTTTTGCCCTAAACTTTAATTTTAACCAACTCATTCAGCTCTTGAAACTTACGCACCTGAGTGTAACCTTGAGCTTTTTGTTGTTTGCAATCATTGATGTACTGTACATTGATTGCCTCGTTTCCATATGGGTTACCCTAGAAGCCTTGTAGCTTATTCGGGCCCACACTTGGTATTTATCCTAATCCCAGTTTTTCGTCATTCCCCATTTGATTGTAAACTTGTATCTGATGTAATTTTATTGGGGTAAATAAATCTTCCTTCATCTTTCTAAATTGGTATGGATATTGAAGCTGGTTGTTTTTCCAGATTAGATCAACTAAGCAAGTTTTCCTTTTGCCTTCGTTTGTTACCTCGACTGGTGGACTTCTTGTCATTTGTAGTTAATGACAAGGCGCATACGGAATGAGCTTCATTTCTTTGCAGTGAGTCACAACTGAATACTGAAATAGGAAATTATTCACACTCCATCGTTTCTGAATGCTAAATAATAATCCACTTTAAAAGTATGAACTACAAATCCAGTAACCCGGATATATAATAACAAATTGAAGCTGTTCATTATATTTCATGAATCAGTTTTCATTATATAAGAACGACAAGAGAATTTACGCATGTGGCAATGTAACCATTTTCTTCTTCTAAAAAGTGTGATGAGTCTGAGTCGACTCCATCAACAAAAACTGAAAAAATAGTTTCTTATTGTCATCATCAGAAATGCTGCATCCATCTTCACTGTCGCCAGTACAAGTAAATCCGAAATAACGCCATCAACGACCTACCATTCATTATCTTACAATTAAGATACGTGTTAATGATTTATCTTATTGAATATAACTTACTTCTACATACTCTATGAGAATAATACCCCAATGCAAATTCCGAGATGGAATAATTTAAAAAGTTAGTACGCACCCATAAATATCGGCTTGAAATAAGGTTTGTACGATAACAATGGAACCAGTTAGTTTGTTCCACTAGAGGAGCGCCTATAGCACGTTTCACTACATAGGATTCCACACAGTTTCTGCTAATGAAATACGCACAGAATGAAATACCGAGTGATTCATACGCGGTATTCCTATAAAGTTATTAACATAGAAGATTTTTACTCACCACAAGTTCAAGTACTGTGCGAGAAAATGACAGCGATTTTCATGAGAAATAGGTGCTTTCTCCCTTCTCTACCTCACAATAAAGTCACGTCTGTTGTTTGCCTTACATGAATTATCCTGAAGTGCACCACTTATTTTCATTTCCAACGTAATATAAACGATACTCGTAGCTGCACTGCATGTTTTCTTCATTCATTTAGATATCGAAGAAAAATATTTTGTTCATATCGTTCACGATTCTAAGTTCAATGAATGGTTTATGCATTCATCAATGTTTTAGTTCAGTAGAGTTTTAGTCACACCTCATTGACATTGTGACATACTGCTATAAAGCTGAATTTGGACGGGTCTTTTTTTTGCTAAAGAAAGGCATTTGACTTCATCAGGTCAAGGTGTCCAATTTTTTATATTTATTTTGATGAATTAAAACATTATAGGTATTCAGGATGTAAAATTTGAATAACTATAGCTTACAACCTCAATAAATTAACTATCTATTAAGATCCTGTGAGCTGTCAAAGGGCATTATAACTCTTCTTGTCGAGTCGGTAACGGAAATTAGGTCTTGGCAAGGCTTCTGAATTTATATCACTGTGGTCCTTCTGCAGAAACGATTTTAACTACATCAGTGATTTAGAAATCGATTCCACGGAGCTACAGGGCAAACATACGAGATTCTTATACATTATATTGGAAGTTATTCTTTCCTGGCTGAATTGTAAAAAAGGACGGGTGGGCATTACTTTATCCTTAAAATTCTTAAATTGTTCCTATGATAAACATGACTTTAGGGTTAAAGAATATTTAACTATTTTCATCAAAGAACCACGAAAAAAGTATTTCATATTATCCATGGATCAGCCTTCACCCTATCGTTGCATGCTTAATTTTCAGGACTCCTATAAAGATATTGAATTCCTAACAACTCAAATTTCATTCTAGCAGGGAAGTACCAGTCATAATTTAGAATCCAAGCACTATATACGGACAAAGACTTCAGTACTCATACTGTACGTTATTCTGTAATATACTCATATACTCATACCTCGAACACTCTACACATACATGTACTGTCCTCATACCCTAACACGCTCATGCAATGAAACTCTAATTTAGAGTATTTCCAAATAATTTGCTCAACATATGTTCAAGTTTTGCCACATACTCGAGAAAAACAGTTTGAGTGCCACTTCATTCTGCATTTCATCGCAACTCACTCTTTTTTTGCAAATAAACATGGCAGTACCTACGCTAACACAACAAAAGAACAAACATGTTCCTATCGTCTTCTTGGCTACATCACAGTCTGATTCCAAGATCACTGCCAGCATGAAAGTTGTGAAGGCATTTTTTCATTTTATTTTCACAGGACCGAGAAAACTGAAGGCCACTTGTGGTGATGTAGAAACCATTTCTCGAGGGACAAGATATTATCGGCTTTCGGACTAGACATGGATGCCAAAGATAATCGATTCAGTCCAAGCTGCTGTCAAAGAGGAGCTTGGGAAGCCCAAGAGTGCCCTTGGCAGGGAGTTGTTGGCTAACGAGAGAACCGTCTAACGTGTTGTTCATGATAATCTAGGTTACAAGTCGTACATTGTGCGAAGGGTTAGTTCATGTTCGAAAGAACCCGTAAAAAAATTGACCCGAGCTAAGTGCTGTTTTAGCAAACTGAAACACTTAGAGCCGCTGTAAGTACTCTGGTCCTTGTTGGATGTCAATCCCCGCTCCCTGGCGTCAACCTCATTGAACTATTCCGTCTAATGCATGGTTGAGAAGGCTTCTAATCGACATTTACACAACATCTTTTTATTGTGGATCCAATGACGAGCATTTTCTGGACCCAACTCATTATTGCGTGCGGACATTTTCGAAAGCTTATTATTTCGGTGGATTATAGTTTAATTACCTGATATTGTTTATTTGCTTTGTCTCCACGTGTATAAAGTTTAATGGTAATTAAATATTTTACCATCGTTGCTCTTCTTTTCAGCGGATGTTACTTTGTTCTCAACTGCCACGCTATGTCTCTTCGACTCGTTTGAAAGGAACTTCAATTAGGTTTTTCGCTATATTCCGAGTCTTCTGTTTAAGTCATAATTCAATTTCATTTGGGATGTTACCACAGATCAGATTTTTAAAATATCAGTGAACGATGAAGGTGAGAAAAGAATAATCTTCTAATATTTTAATTTTAACGTTTTGAGCTCTCAGCTCATTAACGACAAGGAATCTGGAATGAACATCAAAAACCATTTGACATCAAAGATTGGAAAATCAAGAATGAGACAGAATTGAAAAACTAATTTCAACAAAATATTATAAAAATCATGGAACAGTGATAAAAACTTGTGGTGAGCGTTACCATTGGCTTTTTCCGGCGTTTAGGCACTGCATTTCATTGAAGGACAGCTCCAGCTCGTGAATGAACAGAAACTTTGATGTACGAAAATAAAAACTACCGGAACATATATTTAATGTCTTTAGTTTTTCATTACTAATAATTTAATCATAATAACCATTTGTGCAATCTAGCCACATGCAGAAATAGGCAGAGCCAGTTGAATAGAGGAGGGAAGATTGCATGCTAATCGGAATCGCATCTTTGCATCTTTATAATAAAAAAGGTGATCCTACCGTGGGCCTGTAAATTAAAATGATACGCAACGAAAGTTCGTGAGAAATCATGAGAGAATTTTTAAGGGGTCTCTTTTCAACTTTCCTTATTGTTAGCCGAAAATAGGCTGAATAAACTGGTTGTCATCAGAGTTCGCGATGTTACGGTTAGACAGGAAAAGTTGTTTGAAATCTATTAATTTAACAAAAAACTACTTCATATGGGCTTAATTTAATAATTTAATTCTTCGCGAAATATAAACGAAGAAAAATGAATTCTGCATATATGTCAGCTAAGAGAAAATGCGATAACCACATTTTACAAATGTTGAGATGCTATTTAATTTGCATTGTGTGCAACAAAAATTGAAATAACTGAGACCCAATCCAATAATAAGTAGTTGGCTTCCTATGGCAAGAAGAATCAAATTGATTGATGAGCGTTGAGCATTTACATAAAAATTCCAGATTATTATCTATTTCTAAATTAAAAGTGAATTTTACAGTATATAGGGATGCGGACTGTTCAAATACTGACAGAATAAATGCTCCTGCGATTCATGGCTGAGAAGAACGAAAGTATCGTAAAATCGTAGTTTACAGTAATTAAGGCACTGCCATAGCCACTAAGCCACTTGCCTTGTCTTTTCATTATGGTTCATATAAATATCAGTAAACGCGGGTCCCTGCGGATGTCCCGTCTCCTAGGAACTACGATACCACTAGTTTGTACATATTTTTGTTTTGGTTGAAAAATACTGGTTGACAATTGAAGTTAAAATTGTTAAACTTTCTGCACGAGCTAAAAAATACTTGAAATTACTAAGAAAAAACCACGAGAAATTTCATTACTCTAGTACGAGTATCGGAATACAGAATCGGCTCTTGAAAATAATTTCAAGATGGGATTAAGAATAACAACACTCATGAAATATTTATTAGATATGAATGTGCTGTTTCCTAAGATGTCATCCCAATACCGGTGAGGGAATTCCGTTGCTGTCAACATACGAGAACAGAAGAGCGATCCCTCGCTGCAGTACCCTGAAGACCACGAGGGACGGCAACTTGTTAATAACGTAAAAAATAGAACTATTCGCGATTAAAGAAAATTAACTATTAATTAGCCTCATAAGACAAATTTGTCTTCTAGCTGTAAGAGGAGAATCTAGTGATTGACCTATTTCATCCATGATATCTTCGACGCAATAATGGTCTAGAAATTTATATCTCTGATAACATTCACGATTTATTAGCAATTAAATTCAAAATATATGAATATTGGTCAGACTCTCTTGAAAAAAGAAGGCTGCCCAAATAAATCAATGTTCTAAGCTTTATGGAAAATTATCGACTGCTCGCACACTCTCTGAACTAAGCTCAAAACCAGTTGAGGCTCCCGCCCCTCAGCCCACCGCCGTCAGGATCGAGTCAATCCATGCGTGATCCTCGGTTTGAAGTGGCCCCAGCTCTTCGAGGATGGATGCCCGGCTGCTGCATAGGCCTCCTAAGGTTTACGCCACCACGGTGAAGCTTCCAGTATCACTACTCGACCGAAAATGCCAGTCAAAGCCAGCGTTGGTGAGTAGCTGACCCAAACAGGCAGGAAGGTGGAAATGCACGGCTAAACCTCGATTTCGACTCTCACGGTGACTCACCTCTCTTAAAATTGTCCCTGACCCTACCGCAACACTCCCGCTGCAGCCTTCCCATTCGATTTCGCTGTAAAATCCGAAAAATTACGGAGCCAAAACTTTCGGGTATAGTTGTTAGTGAAGTTGAATAGGCAAAAATAATCCCAACGTCACCCTCTGCAATGTTTAACCTGTAGAGCAATCGAAATTCGAGAACCCCATTTCAAGTTATTAACTACATTGCCTGCCCAAAATTCTCCAGCCTAACTTTGGAACAACCCTTCTCCTCCGACCCATTCTTAGCGCTGACAACTGTGCTACCTTTATTATTTTCAAATACCTTGATCCGGTGCCCAGCCCCTAACCACCAATGTCTTTACTGCATCTACTTCAAATAAATTCAAATAACGTATTTCCATTCATATGAACGCTGATTTTTGCGCCTCGCCTCTTTGGACGTCGATAATCTTTTTATCAATTCCATTGGTGAAACCATTGATATTTGCCTTAATTCTCTATTTTCTACTCCATCCAATTAAGTCTTAGGTTTGAGCAAGGAAATTAAGTTCCTTCTAGAACTTTGCGTCCATTATTCTCTTTTATTTTGATCGGGCGATTTCTAAGCAGTTATCGTGATTTGGGATTGGGTTACCACTAAGCTCTGCGTTCGCTAACATTTTTTGTGCAACCTTGAAAATACGTGGCTAGAGCAGCTTCTTGAAAGTTTTTGGACAATATTTTGCAAATATTTAGACCAAACTTTCATTCCTCTTAGTCATGAATTGCATTCGTTTTTCTTCAGTCAGTACTTGAACAGTCCGCATCCCAATGCCGAATTCATTTCAGACTTGGGAATAGCTAATAAACCAAATTTTCTTATTGTAAATACCCAACGCTCAAATAACCAATTTCATACTTCTTTCATTTGGAAACCAACTTTTTCCGGATTGGATCTTACTTATAATAATTTTTGATGCAAATAATTCAAATTATATTAATTGTCAATATTATTAAACCGTGCTTTTCCTGGTTTATCTCACAGTTACACAGTTAAGCCCTAAATTCTTGGAATATATGATTTTGATTTAGTAAAACCAATATGTATTCTCAGTCTGAAAAATTTCCATGTGGAGCTATTGGGACGATCTGAGCATCACCATCATTCTTACTGTTAATTCTATAATTTTGCAAGTTCAGTTTTCATGGGCTAAAGTAACACTAGGATTCAGGGAAGCACAAATTGCCCATGAATTTGCTCATGATATCTGAAGGTCAGCAGCTTTAGAGGGCCAAACTCCTATACACTCGACTTTATTTCCTCATTTCAGAGTGTCTAGGTAATCGTGTTGTTGCTACGTCCTATCACTGGGGTCAAACAAAGCAAATGATAATTCATATAGCTTCTTGTAAGCAAAACAGTGGACTCTATAGCGCGATACACGCTTTTGTAAAGTTTGATTAGTTTTTGATATTGTTTATATTTATTAATTCGATTTTGAATTAAAAAATATTGTTAGCGAATAAATTAAGTAGTCACAGCAGCCATAATAGAAACTAAGTTAACAAATGACCGAATCGAATGGTGTGTGGTGTAGCAAAATGTGCAAGATATCGCGTGATCGGTGGCACGACTGAGCGAACAAGGCCAGCGTGGGCACCGGCGAAGCAGTAGAAATATTTGAAAGTTTGACTATGCACCTGACATCAGTTAAAAATTCCTTCGCAGTCAGCCTCTTGGCTATCGTTCTCAGTCTACTCTCATCTGTGATGTGAAAAGGAGTAACTCCTTAGAAATTAGTGAGGTAATTTACCAATTTTTTGCGAAATAAATCGTTGCACTTTCAGAAGCCTTTCAGTTACGCGTTAGATCACCAATCCGTCCAATCATTATGCATCTTACCACAATTTTAAAATTGTTATTGGTTGCATCAGTCACTGGAACAACTTGCACTGCAATGTTTGAGGGTGATGGTCTTGCGCCTGCATCCAGAAACACCCGATGCAGGACTCTCAAAGAGGTAGCAAAGAGCGTGAATCATATCGCCAGACCCATCGTAAACATATCCGACATAGAGATGTGTATCGTTTAGGCAAAAACTACATAAAACTTTCGCTCTGTCCATTTTACGGATGATGCTCGAGCTACACTGGATGGTCAGGATGGATAAACCATGCCGAGGGTATTCGAGAAAACTTCTTAGACTATTTCGAGTGCCAAAAAGGGTAAAGATGACCAGCAAAATATTCACTCTCTTTTTGGGCGAACACTTTGTCACCATAATAGATTTCCTTCCGTTTGCGCAAAGACGTTAGCTAATGTTGAGGCATGATAATGTAAACTTCATACAGCCAAAGCTACGATTTCATTCTTCATTGCCCTGGTCGCCAATGGAGATCAACTCATGTCTGGAGCTTCTGTTTCACCAAAATTAAAGTCCGTCGAACAACTCTGGTCCAACTTGAAACGCAAAGAAATGTTGATGACGACGGACCCAGTTTACATGGAAAGAAACCATGGTGGAGATCAAAGTGTGGCTATGTCCAGAACGACCGCTAATACTAGTAGATTAAAAGATTCCATGGACGAAAGGCAGTTTAATGGGATATTCAAATATGAAAATTACGTTGACAAATATTTTAGACACTGCTGTGCTAGTGCACCTTGCTATCCAATTTCTTATTTAAATTGTTTTTCTATATGTTTTCTCAAATAATACGTAAAGAATATCTATCGGTTTATTATTTACAGTTGACATTTTCACCATTCACAATGAAAGTTGACACATTAGAAAATGAAGAACAACATACTAATTGACATAACTTGGTATATAACGCATCAATTTTCTTTAAAATGTATATGACGTTTACCCTTGGCAGGAACCTTCTTTGCATTGAAGCTCACTTCGGCACTGAATTCTATGCTGAGAATCCATTGAAAGATCGAATAATATCGAACAATAAAGCGTGATAAGTGGTACATGCTATCTTTTACTTTCAACAACACTGTAATATCTTTACTGTTGGAGTGAATTTAAGTCTTGCTTTCTTTTAAATATATTTTATTCAAACTTCTTTCAAATTTTCCCTCAGTTATTCGGCATTTCTTGGATTTCTAGCCTTATATCTTTCATTGAATATTTTTCGACATTCTATATAATGTTGAGTTCTAGGCTTAGAGTAGGCCAGTCCGTCACAATGACATTCCATTCAGAGAGAAAAGTTTTAACATTCCTCACCGTGTGACAAAGAACATTATCCTGCTTAAAAATTCAAAATTAATTGTTTGAACCCCTCAGAACAGGTAAAACTTTAATTTTTAGCAACTCCTTATCCATAGAAGCATTTACTTTACAATGGAATCTAACGAGAGGTCCAATGCGTCCATATAAGATGATTCCAAAAGTCATGGAACTCCCACGGTCACGGTTATCGCGAAGCCCTGAAGTGAATAACATTATTTAAGCGAAGGCAAACACGCCTGTAACAAATAATCTAAATGAAATCTTAAATGCACGCATTCCCAATGACCATAAGACCGTGTCACAGGCTCGAAAGCAAACTTTAAAAGAGCTTTTATTCCTTTAAAAAAATACTAGGCTTTGTAGGAAGTACTTGAGAAAACGAATACATTTCCTTCGGTCAGTAGGCCACACTTTGTCTTGGAATTTGAATACCTAACTCATCGTCAGCCTTTCATGGAAAAGCTGTTGCTTTTGTGCTAAGTCGCTGCTCACTTACCATTACTCCGATTTATTTTTGTTACTTTTCAAGGTCAGCCAATGAAGACCTCCAGGCTTCGCATGATCCATTTTTTTAATATTTTATTTTTATACTTTCAATTTCACTCCTAGACTTTGAGAGGGGAGAAATGAAAATTCGTACGCCTTGATCGTTTGAGTTTACTTTCTTTCAACGAATTAAAACATTATTTGTATAATGAGTGTATACATAAAGTTCAAAATAACAACAAGTGTAACAACAATAAACAAAACAGTTGTGGTCAACAATTAACATTAATATAACACAAAATGTTTACAGAAAACGATATCGGCACGACTATAAATAAAGTGAAACATATGTTTCACTATTTCTGAGGCAAAACGTTCGGATGATATAAATGCTGAAGTTTAAAAATTGTTTTCATTTCCTGAAATTTGAATGAGATCAGTGCCTAAATTAACGTCGTCTGTGGTAATGGTGAACGTTAACGTAAAATACAGACTTGACCTCCTGTTTTGGTATTTCGCAAAGTAAGATTATCAAAAAGGCAAAAGGTCAAGAACCATCAAAGCAAAGGACACGGACTCATGGAAAAACTGAGGAAAATAGTCTAAGTTGCATGATAGCTCCAGAAACTTAATATATTCTATTATATTTATTTCATTTCATGCAAGGTATAAAATGGTAAATAAGGCTATACATCAAGAAAGATTTGGTGCCCCACGGACGATTTCTTTTCTGTTTCTCAGGAAATTGTTATGCTAAGTTAGACATAGTTGCAAAAAGTTCAACGGTTACTCGTAAAATGTAGCTACAAGAACTACTTGCATCAGGAACCTGTATTACTATACGAAGAATGAGCAATGAAATTCGTTGAAATAACCTACAGCCTTGCTCTCCTTGGGAAACTCCACTGCCATCGGAAAGACACGAAGATGCCAAGCTGAAGTTTGTTCATGGTCATAAAAATTGTTAAGACTCTTTCCATTCAAGCTTTGTGATCGAATAAAAATAAACTCTAGCCACATACTCTGATGCTATTTAATAACTCGTGTTTGCAGGGACATACAAACCGAGGAGCACAATTTCAACATAAAAATTCAGTGATGGTAGTTTCGTAATTTGGTGACGTTTCCCTGCAAATGCGCATGTGGTATTGCAGTAATAAATGGTACAATGAATGGCTTACAGAAAATTGTGCTAATACGAATACAGTTGAGCCATACATTGACGAACTAATTAGAACTTTGGTTTTCCTGTAATTATTATACATGTGTCTACTCTGCACTTTCGTACCATATATTCTGGCCAATGGAAGATGTATGCAGACTAACTGATATGGTGCGTTGCATTCGATGTCCGTTAATATGTGGCCTCTATGGATGAGATGTTCAACTGTACTTTACATACATTAGAATTTTACGTTATATTTTATACACGTTGTATAGAATGTGCATAGGATAGCCAACCCATTAAGCCCAAAGGAGAATTTGTGGTGTACTTTGAAGAATGCAATCCAATGGAGAGTTCTAACATCTTGTATCTGTAGAAAAAATAGGAAGAAAAATGGAACGAAAGACGAAGTAGAATTTGTAAATGATTAAAAACATTAGGGCATAAACAAGTCTATAAAACATTATCACGTTATGTTAGGGAATATTCAAGAGAAGAGATGGGCGCTCTGCATATCGTTAAGATCCGGTTTTTACTTACGTATAAAAAGGGACTCTAAAATTCGAAGATCAGTGGAGTTACAGGCTGAACCTTGTGTGGTGAAATTAGAATTAACTTAATGACTTTGCGGATGACGTTGACCATACTCTCACGGGTAGAGGGGTCTCGTTCGTAGATCAACGCATAAATCTCCAAAAATGTCGGAGTGAAGTGGGGTCTGTGGTTCTCGAAGGGAATCACTTTT
>VOMN01021576.1:0-64342 GCA_014899125.1 Orchestia grillus
ATCCACAAATTTAATGTGTTCAATGAGATTTCCATTGTAATAACATAGATGAAATTACGTACAAAAAATATAAATTTATCTATTCTACCTATTTTTAAATAAATTTTAATTTTAAATCCCAATTTATTTATTCATATATTTAAGGAGACACCTGGCGTTTTATTACACGGTGGGGCAGAGTGTGCCAGACGTAGTAGTTATGCCCATGGGGAAGAGACCCTAGGTCGGCAGCCTGTGGGAAGAACTACGTCACTTCTAATTTACTACTCTAGCTTAGCTGACTCTCCCAGCCCACTGGTATCGGACTACACCCTTTCGGGTTCACCATCTCGGTGCACCACCGGCCCCGATTGTGCCTGTGGCACCCTGACTTCCAGCTAACCTAAGCCGTCGAGTAGGTAGCGGCTAAAGTGGAGGGAACGGCCAGCTCCACTGTGATGGGCTGAGATCTCGGGCCCATACGACGCGGCGTGGGGGACTGCCCGGGGGTGCGTGGCTGCGGCGTCCCCACAGCTCACCATTACACGAGGCTGAACTTCGTCATGAGATGCGATGCCAATAGCGTGGGCGCCCGCTGTTAGGTGACTCTTGTGAAGATTCAATACTACATAGTCGTCCTTCCTGTATGTTACGCCTGGCGCGTCTCTAATCACTTTACCTAATTGCCCAGTTCCCTAACTACTTTACCTACTTACCCAAGTTGCCCAGTTACCTAACTACTTTACCTCTTTACCAAGTTGTTCAGGTACCTAACTACTTTACCTATTTACCATGTTGCCCAGTGAATAATTTAATGTGGCATTGAACTTACTGTAGTTTGCACTTTAATATGTGCGATGAATGCCCGTAGCGTTTGATCGCTGCCACCAGAATGGACGATCTACGCCTTTCTGTTTAATTATCGTGAAATATTCGTAATAGTTTTTTTTTGGTTGCTGTGTCCGAGTGGCCTAGGTGCGTACGATCGGTGGGTGCCTTAAGGGGGATAATTAAACAATCGGTAAAATTCTAATAATGAATTTAAAGCACGAACATGTCCTTATGAGCTTTAGGAATCAAACAACACTATAGACCCGATCCAAACGGCCAACCCACAGGCCTCCTGCGGTTCTCTACGAGCAACGATATCTTAATCCCTGGATGGGTGTCAGGAGTCCTTATAACCACAGGTGGAAGCTCTGAACGATGAAGCGCTTAACACAAGCACTAGATGCGTAAGTGAGCATATTAACTAGATCACGAGTTTACAATTGTCAGACAAGAATATGCCTTGACAACCATGCAGCGAGAAAATGCGTAAACCGTACTCCTTCAAGCTCCCTCGGACTCAAATGAAATAAAATGTGATCTAGGCTCCTACGCGGTTACGTTCCGCTCTCCCGACGTCGCCGGTTCTTCCATCTTTCCTCGAGTGCTCGCGCAACTCACCGTCCTTTTTCGAGTGCGCACGTTACTGGCCTCGTGAACTTCACCCGAGCCTTTTTCTACTCCCAGCCGTGCCACGTTGTCAAATCTTCACGGAAGATTCCAGAAGATATGTGCCCTGCTGTCGTTGTTCTGATAATTTTCATGGGGGGAAATATTTGGAGGAAGGAGAATCGGGGGTCGGTCGCACGGTCAGCTGCTTAGATTTCATGACATAGGGCTGTTCTAGCTTGAGTGGCAAGCGTTTCAACATCGAATTATAACTGGTTGGCGATGTCTCCGAGCGTCGATTGATGTGGCTACGACCCTTTTGATTCGTTTCAGATGACGGGCTGGTTCTCTTGATCCTTTGTGGCTTTGGATGGTCGGACCGTTCATTAGCGTTATTAATTTGCCCTTCCACTCGAGTCGTACTGCGGCTTCTCTGCAGTGTGAGTCGCAGTCTGCCAATGCTGAATAACCTAAAATTATACACCAGTTACCCATAGACGGGCCGAAACTTGGCAAAGTAGAAAGATGTCACATTTAGGGGTAACTGAGCAAGTGGGTAGATACATATGTTAAGTATTTAGGGGTAACTAGGCAACTGGGTAAATACATATGTAAAGTAACTACTTTACCTATTTACCAAGTTACCCAGTTACCTAACTACTTTACCTATGTATTTAATCAGTTGATTAGTTACGTTACCCCTAACTACTTTGCCTATGTATTTAACCAGTTGCCCAGTTAACCCTAACTACTTTACCTATGTATTTACTCAGTTGCCCAGTTACTCCTAAATACTTACCTTGTATTCACCCAGTGGCAAAGTTACCCTTAAATATTTTACGTATGTATCTACCCAGTTGCTTGGTAGCCCCTAAATGTGACATCTTTCTACTTTGCCAGGTTTCGGCCCGTCCATTATTAGGCTCGAAAACCATAATTTTTATATACATAAGATTGAATTTGCTGACATTTGCTGTTGGCATATTTTATTTGAAAAGTTTCCGCTGTTTTTTATTATTACCTGTGAGGGTTTCCGTACAGAATACCTTTTCCGACGTTACCTCTAAAGAGCATCCCACAGCTGTGTTGCCTCTCATAACTCATATTGTCAGAAGACAGAAGAATGTTGACATGCCACTCTGCTATCATTCCGACTGATCCCATAGTGGTGTAGGAAAATGCCAAGACTTGGACTTACTCTTTCGAGATGTACGAAGAAAACAATAGAGAGAATGTGAAGATTTTTGTAACCGATGATCCTAGATAAAATTGTTCACTTGATAAATTGATTTATCAGTTCAGTTTTAGAGTGTCGAGAATTTAGTTTCAAAAAAGGGTATTTGTTCATTGATGCAGCATTTAGAATTAGGGAGATTAATTTCACCGAAAAAAATTCCATTATCGCCCCTTCAGCACAAAGATTCATAAATTTGTCTGTTATTTGTCCCCAAATTCTGAATATTTTGCGTACTCTTGGAAAGGCATGACAGATCTAGTTCTTGATGGAGAGAGAGAGGTTTAGGTCAAGGGGTGTCAGCGTCTGACCGTGCCGTAGTTTGGCATCCTTGGTCTAATTATGGCCTCATGGCTGTGGCGCACAAACCGTCGCCAGGTGATGCGTCGGACGTACGTACTGCATACTGCAGCAGATGACTCCATAAAGGTGATCATTTATTAGACTCCAGAAATAGGGTCTTTATCAATTTACAGAACCTTATTTTGAATGTTTTTTCAACGTAAGATTTAATATTGGAAAGAAATACGTATAAGAACAAATTTATAATTTTAGAGTATCATAACTAGGTTGTAGTGCTTTCCAGAATTTAAATTATTTTCGAGTACAGATTCCGCATGTACTCGAACATGGTGCGAGCATTCTTCAAATAAAAATGAAAAATTAACCTAAAAATATTTTTTATATCTGCTTTAACTTTGCATTTATTTATAGAATTTAATTACCGTATAATGTAGGAAAAATTGTCGCAGTGAATAATTTTGGCGTCTATACGTATACTTCAGATACTCAAAGTCGTGTACACTGTACTGAGTCGTATTAGTGCAGTTAGTTGGTGTTCATACAGTTATGTATAGTAGTACAGAATCGCATAGAATGATATTACACTTTAGAAATAAGGCTCGATCATTTGGTTCTTGTGTTCGCACAACCAGCCATTCATGCGCGAGAGTAATACGCAAGTAACGCGATGAGGGAAGTCTCATAAAACGATCGAATCAGTGATTTACAGATAAAATAAATTGGTATTAATGATTAAATTTCATTCAACCAGACTCAATGTGGTAATAATACAACTGATCTTCTCTACGTATATGAATGTTAGCGTGTATAAAAATTCATTTTGCTCTATAACTTCCGAAACATATGGTATCCAATTAAAATGGTCTGACTTCCGCATTTTCTATATATTCGTGTTTGTTTGTGAGCGTAACGTCTCCTATCAGCGGATTTGTTGACTCGGGAAGGGAATTTAAGTGAAGTGTGTTTGAGTTCACTCAACTCCCATCTCATGTGTATGATAACATAAGCAGCTTGATTACGGACTTCCGCAGGGAAACAAAAAAAATGTCCTGATTTAGATTCTGCGATGTTAAAAGATTTAAGAGCGGCATGCAAATATTATGAGAGATTGAACTATATTTTCATTTTTATTATATAAGTAGTGATAGAATGAAACAGTTTTTCAATGAACTGTACAAGAAAACATTTTTTTAGCGTTTTATAACAATGAATAATAAATTTGAAGAAGAAATCGTAGGGTCGTGATAGGTAAATGCTGGCTAGTGACTATGCGCGATCCCAAAATTTATCAGAAAATGACAAATATCGATGGAAGTTCGGTACAATCAAATTTAGGGAATTGTGCAATATGTAATTTATTTCCATATTTGCCTAAATATATTGACAAAAGTCATTAATTGGTTTGCATTTCTTTGCTTAGTTCTCAAAAATTTCACTAGAAGGGACAACAACATATGGAGCTACGATCGCAACCTACATAGTCACGAGAATTTCCAGCGTTAAAAATCGCATAAATACATGTCTAATACATTAAAAATAGGTTCCATAAGTCCCTTGCTTTACATTTATATTGAAATAAAAACCCAATAATTTTTATTTGAAATAGCAAGATACAAGAGAGGTATGTTTGAAACGTCAGCGGATCAATCGCACCGATGTTTGCGCCACTAAACTACTCGGGGCTTAAAATTTATTTAATATATAAATTAGACTGCGCCAGTATAAAAAAATGCAAGTGGACTACGCAGGGACTCTACGCACATGTATACTTTTGCCGCGGCAGCCATGTACTCCTCGCAGAGTGCCAAGTTTGACATACGATCGAGACATTTTGCTTTTTTCCACTTATCTGTGTACCGTGTGCGTATTATCTGAGAAGTTTTTTCAACGAGTCTCCACTAGAGTCAATGTGGACATAAGCCGATATGTGAGGATTAGGTGGGTCTTTGAAATGATTCTTATCTTCCCCGCCAGAGGACAAGCAAGATTTAATTAACGTGATGGTCGGGCCTAACAATAGTTAGAAACGTCTCAGTCTCGCACTGCAGTTGGTCAGAGGAAGTCTGCCTTTACTGTCCGAAATATACACGTGCTACCGGCGTGGGTTCGCTCGAAGAAACGCTTGACATTTCCTTGCGCTTGCACTTTGGGTTGCGTGGATCAATTCCGAGAACGATCTGCGCGGAACCGCTTTCTGTCAAAATAATATGGCCGATTTTCTCATTTGTGGAGGAAACAGTTACGTGCCAGAAGATGGCATGACAGGCGCCCAAATGTTTGCGTGTGGGGAAGGCCTGACATATCAGTAAGTATATTTGTTTTTGGTGTCTGTTACTTTTCAATTGGAATGTTTAAAGGAGTGGATTATATAGACAGATAAGAATTTTCATGCGTACGCCATTAAATTTTATAGCTCAGAAGGTTGATTGCTATTTAAAAACTGCACGATTATGAATAATTGGTTTTTGAACAGCTATTTAGAATATAATAAACTCTCAGGAAAGTTTTTGGAATTATATTTGGGTTCCTTGTGAGCATGATCAGGGTTTAAGTTAGTGTTAGATGCTGGATTCTATGAAGTAGCTTTAAGTGAAATAGAGAATGAAAATTCATCAATTGTGTTGTGAATATGCTGTGGAAGCTAACTTTGGGTTAATATAATTGGGTTTAATTCAAGAATTTCAGTCAGTATGATAAATTTTCAGTATATAGTAAGTAATGAATATTCCAGTTTTAATACCAGCCTCATACCTAATCCCAATCTCAATTTCAATACCAACTTTATTTTCAATCTCTACTTCTACGTGAATCTCGACCTCATCCAATACGACAACCTCTATCCATTCAAGACTCAGACCACAATTCCAATGTGACTCAACCTCAATCCCAACCTGAATTCCAATCCCAAATGCAGTCTCATTTTCAATCTTAATTTCAACTCTGGCAGTTGTATCATAAATTGGCAATCTTTGTTAAATGATATTTTATTAAATATAGTAAGGAATCTGATTTGTCTATATGGCTACTAATAATATAATTGTTCTATTTGTATTCTTAACCTTATTGATAAGTCAAGGCATTATATATGTCATTGAGTTGATACCTGAGAGCTGATTCCATCTTAACCTATTATATGTTTCCATAACTAAAGCCCGGTTCTTGTTGTGGTGCTTTGGTTTCAGGTGTCTTAAGACTTTTAGCAAGTAAACTGTGCTTAGGAAAACTAAAACTTGCAAACACCTTTCTACTTGCAAAAACTTTTCAGTTACAGAAAAGTGTACCAGGAATTTTTTCACCTGCAGTTTAGGCCAATTCTGAAGTCTTAATTGCAATTAATTTGTAAATAAAAACTATTTTTGTGACAGCTTTTTGCTCCTTTGGCCAGTTTTTCTTTACAACTACATCAGTATGATATTTGTAAACTGAGTTTAGAGTGTTAGTGTTCTATCTTGCCTAGAGTTGATTACAAGCATGAAATTTTCTACTCAACTACCATTTGTCTCAACTCAATAGTTGTCTGAACTGCATGTGAGAAATTCAATAATATGTACATTAGGTATTTGACTCTTGTTACCGCAAATTTGATTAAACTTTCTAGTATTTTAATTATTTTGATGCCCACAGTATGTGTGCTCTTAAGTCTTAATGCATCAGTTTTATCTTTGAATTTATCTCAGAGCCTTGAGTGATGTGGTCAGCCAATGTTCAGGCCTAACTTTCAAGTCCACCCAGCACATGGGCTGGGATGCAGGGGTAATGAAAGTCATCATAGCCCCATTTTTATCCCAAGCTGTAAATTTTTGTACTTTAATGCAATTTGTATTAGTTAATTTTTAAGTTCAAGTGTTATTACTACTGATCTTACCATGAGCTTATCACAAGGTGTGCAGTTAGCATGTAAAGTACTAAAATCAGGTGAAACTTTCAAAAATGAAATGAAAATTAGACCTTGTTCTAAATGAAAAAATGCAATAAAATGAATGAGCTATTATATTTTTGTATTACATTTTTTCAGTAGTTTTTGACCCTGACTACAAAGTTCATTCAGTTTGTACTGTGAATAATATTCCTTTAATATGTTAGTTGTGCTTTATTTATTAAATAGAAATAATTTTTACTTGTTTCTTTGAGATTCATCTGTCTGTTCCAACATTGGTTTACTAGTAACACAAGGCCATGAAAGCTCATGTCTGCAACTAGCTATGTATGAACAATTTTTGTCAGTATGTAGTACCATAGAACAGCGCTTTAAAATTTACATGGATGGAATAATTACTGCCATCTGCTTTTAATTTATTTAGCTGTGTAATTGGGAACCCTCATGCTAAAATTCTCTGCTTATTTTTCAGTGACTTCATCATCCTGCCGGGCTTCATCGACTTCACAGCCGAGGAAGTTGACCTCAGCTCTGCCATTACAAAGAAGATCTGTCTGAAGGCACCTCTCGTGTCTTCACCCATGGATACTGTGACTGAGTCAGAGATGGCTATAGTTATGGCTGTAAGTTGCTTAAAGTTACGTAACCTTGTTACTTGTTATTATTGCTATTAGGCTACATTTAGCTTTCTATGGGAAAAATAGGTGCAGCCTTAAGTGTGTATGCAATGAAGTAGCATTCAGCTTTTTCCGAAGACTAGCAACAGCCTTATGAAACTGAACTGTATGGTCCTTGTTGTTGATATAGGATTACTTCACTTCTTTTGAGAGGGCATAGATATATGCATTTGGTCATTGAAAAGTTGATAAGTAGTGGCTCATCAATAACTGAACCTTTCAGTATTCATATTTAGTTGTGAAGCAAATTAAGTGAATTGTGCTGCTAGTGGACCCCAGCAATACACCCTCACATGTGATAGGCTTTACCCAGTCTATCATTTTTACTGCCTCATGACTATTCAATTGTCCAGCAGCTACATCAGATCTGTACTTGGACATTCAAAATTATAGATAATTAGTATTGCCCCAGCAAAAAATTTAGACTTGAGAACTATGCTTACCTTCTATAGTGGTAGAAATGCTCAAAATTTCGAACATGTTTGAAGGCAATTTGTAAGTTGTACTTGACCTTCTCTATTTTGAAATATATATGTACCTTATAGAAAGTGTCAATCATGCATTCAAAATGCAGTGGATAGAATTTTCTTAGACAGCTTTGTGTATTTGTTATCGAATTTCTTTTAGTTATAATTAAAAAGTGATATTTTTTTGCATTTGTGAATTGAGTGAGAAAGTTGAGCAAAATACTGCCCCATCCCTAGTTTTATTTGTTCTCAAAGAAGTCCTCCATCATCCATCAATGGCTTTGGGGTAAGATTATGAAGAAAGCCAGTCTAAGAACAAGGTAACCCTTGGCAAACCTGAGAAATGGGAATCGCCAATTTCCACCTGGGTCCAGATGGCCCAGTATTGTTTTTAATCAATCAATTTCCGTTGCTACCACCACTAATTCCAATCACAATGAAAGTCATTAAAAATCAAGTGCGTTTGGAATGAAATAATGTAAAAAGCAGGGATAAAACCCTGAAAAAATTGGAAATTCATCTATTGGATGCACCTGGTGGTTGACAGGAGGCTCACGAACAAGACCTGCAGAGGCGTGCAGTAACCTAGTTGTGCGTGTGTAGTAACCTGGTTGTGTGTGTGTAGTAACCTGGTTGTGTGTGTGCAGTTGTGTGGAGGCATTGGCATCATCCACCACAACTGCAGTCCCGAGGTACAGGCACAGGAGGTCATGAAGGTGAAGAAGTACAAGCATGGCTTCATCAGAGACCCCGTTTGTCTCACAGAAAACCACAGGGTAAGTCTTGGCAATGTTTGGATCATTTGCCCTTTTGAAATTGTCATTAGGGTAATAGTGGTGTTTAAAAACCGGCTATCTTTCTATACAGGGTAACTCAGGGTAATGCATTTCACTTAGGAAGAGTTTGATGTAAGTATAGGATGATGGAAGTGTGAACCTTTTAGAATTTTTGTACCATGATGTCCATATGTCTATAATGATTTAATTAATAATTACATAGAATTAATAGACTTGTTTAGTGGTATAGATGAATTGCATTCAGAACTACAGCTGCATTGTACATCAAACAAGAATTCACTGTTTTGGTTCTTCTCTAAAATCTTCTCAAAGTTACGTAATCAGTTGGGAGGCATCCTTTTTCTGCATTACATTTTAACCATTTAAATTGCAATAATTATTAGCTGGAGAGTGGCAAAGCAAATAGGTTTCTTTAAATCACCGAAATAGTAGGAAAATTTGTGTGTGTGGTGCAGTCATTGCATAAATGTTATTCAACTAGGAAATGGTGTTTGTGCTTTTGGTTGTGTGTTAGTGGATGAAGAATTTTAAGTATTTCAAAAGTTCATATTATGTATATTTTACTCTAATATAACTTTAACTGCCTTAATAAACTGTTGGAGCTTATGATCTCATTCAGTTTTTTGTTGAGCTTTTGCTGATGAGCTCATTGGACTCGCACGTGACCTCATTCTCTGATCCACCAGCTCTCTCTGTTCACTCGAGCTCATTTTGCTCACACGTAAACCTATTTAGCTCATACTCAAGCCCACTTTGTTCATTTATGAGCTCATTTTGCTCACGCAAACCGATTTAGCTTGTACTCAAGCCCATTCTGTTCATTTATGAGCTCATTTTGCTCACACAAAACATAGTACTCATAATACAAGTCCATTCTGTTCATTTATGAGCTCATTTTGCTCGCACAAAACATCGTGCTCGTAATACAAGTCCATTCTGTTCACGCAAGCCCAAGTTTGCTCATAGGGAGCATTGTTGTGTTTTTACACGTGCCGAATCTGCTCATGTACAGACTTGCTCTGCATGTTATCAATTTGGAGATGAGGTTTCTACAAATGCATGACTGCACACCAGGGCTTACTAACTATTAGAAATCAGTAAGCCTTGAAGCTCTATTCCATTTTTAATATGTTGATGTTTATTTGTGTAAAATTAATCATGGCCTAATTTTAGACAGAAATCTGAAACTTTGGTTTTGAAGCAATAAAATGCTTATTTAGATTTCTCCATTTGCTTTTCCTTCATGAAACACAGGGTTTAATTAAAGCCTAATTAATGCTTTGCTCACAGCGATTTTCAGAAAATGAGCCTCTAAATCCCTAGGAATGGCTGTCAGCAGTTAATTACAGGCTTAGGAGTTCCAATGAGCAGCCAACTTTCCTTTTGCTCATTCATTAGGCACAAAGCTGTGAGCCCCTTGGCTTGGGCTCAGCTGTTGAAATCACACCCTGCATGGGAGACTTGTTTAACTTTGACGGCTATTCATCGTTCTTGTGTGGGGTGTTCATCTATGGTAGTGATGTTACATCGGGGCTGTTAAAGTGGAGTTATGGTTGCATGTTTTTAATAGTCAAGTTTTCCTTAAATTCAAGCCATTTCAGCTGTAGTTCCTCTTGTCTTATTGGGCGTTGCTGAGAAGTCTAGATACTAAATGGAATACCTGTGTTAGCAAGTGTGGCTTGCTACACAAAGTAGCTCCTGCCTCAAATACTGTTCGGTCTGTGAGTTAGAAAGCTCTTTGTAAACTCCTACAGAGGCTACTTCTCTTTATTTATATGAAACTTGAGTACATGTGTAAGAAATAGTGCATCTCCTTTATTACCCGTGTCTGTTGTCACTCTGCTCTTCAACTTAGCTGCAGACGAAGTGGCACTTGACGTCTGTCGGTTATAACTCTGCCCCTCAATTTTGTTGCAGGTGTGTGACGTGTTTGAAGTGAAGCAGCAGCACGGATTCGCAGGCATTCCCATCACAGAAACCGGTAAGATGGGCTCCCGGCTGCTTGGGATCGTCACATCGAGGGACATTGACTTCTTGGAGCCCGGCTCCACCAAGCTGCTCAAGGAGATCATGACGCCTTTCGAGAGCCTCGTTACAATGCCTGCTGGCGTCAGTCTCGACAAGGCCAACGAAACTCTTCAGAGGAGTAAAAAAGGTGAGAACACGCTCAGGTAGTTTGGGTTGGAGGTGTCTCGGGTGTATTTGGTTGCTAATTCAGATTGTATAAATTCTTAGAACGGTTTTTAGTGGTTACTGTGGTATGAATTGTTTGTGCTGTATACTTCTTAAAGTGTTGGAAGAAAGGTTAGTGTTTAATGTATGTAGGGAAAGAGTAAAAGCTGATTTCATCCTTGCATTAAACTAAAAGGAACTATGGCAATAAGAAATGGATTTCCAAAAGAAGATGTGCTAAGAACAGGCTTTCGGGATACCTTGGGGACTTGGCAATCCTCGAATCTTGATTGGAAATCAAGTATCAAATGTACCAGCAAACTGTAGACGGTTGCATTGCTCTGACTGAGGTGTCTTGAACTACCTAGAGAAGATTTCAGAGGGAACTGGTACAAAGAATTTATTTTGGGTTCTGTTTTTGTCATCAAATGATGCTTCTCTAATGTCTCTATTCATAGAAGAAAATGTTCGCTGTATCTTTTCAGTGGATTCCGTGGCGCGTGGTCACTCCTCTCCCTTTCTAATTCACTTTTTTGAGTAAAAAGTGATCTTTGGTTTGTTGAGACCAGAGGTGCCTTAGTTGTTCAGTACAAGAGAAAAAATAATAATCGAGCAGGGGACTGGGTTACGTTAGACTTGTTCTCCAATAGCTCTCGGTCAATATCAATAGCTTCAATGAGCAACTAAGTAGGAAAGATTGCCTCGAGTTATCAATACCTAAACTAATAGCTATTTTTTAATCAATCTCTGAGTATTTTCTCCAAATTTACTCTGTGTTAAGTCAAGGAAAATATGCAGATAACTAGCCTTCGAGAGATAATGCAGATAGAATTTACAGGTTCGAACTAAAAGAAAATGGACCCTATTGGTTTGAGGGGAAACTTTGCGAACTAAAATAATAAGAATTAGAGAGAATGCATAATTTATTGCATTTCTCTTGATGCCTAGCGTATAGTATATGTTTTTGTTTTAAAAAGTATTTGTGTAAAGTTGTTTTTTGCTGAATACTTTGCTTGAAGGTTAACAGGAGTGTTTGCATTAGGCATCAAATATGACCAAATGTTTGCATCGGGCATCAAATATGACCAAATGTTTGCATCGGGCATCAAATATGGCCAAATGTTTACTTCGGGCATCAAGTATGGCCAAATGTTTTCTCGACAGCTGATGTGGTCAATTGTAGAGCGCTTGCTTCAAGTCTTCTGTTTATACTTGCATTTTTCTCGTAGTATGATAGGAGAAAAAGTGAGCAGTGGCCGCACTTACCACTGCAGTGGCCAGGTATTGCCACAAGACTTCCATTGCCACCACTCAAATGTAGTAGTAATGTTCATGGACCTCAGGACAACATGCAGTGAAGATCTCTAGAGCCGTAAAAACCTTCAACATTGAGCTGTACATCAGCTTAACTTTAAAATTATATTCCTTAAGGATTACGTAAATGTTTTGTTACATTGAGAGTAGGTGATCAATACTTCTTCTTGGTGTCAGGGAAGCTGCCAATCATCAACGACAACGACGAGCTGGTAGCGCTCATAGCGCGGACTGACTTGAAAAAGTCCAGAAATTTCCCCAACGCTTCGTACGATGCCAACAACCAACTGCTGGTCGGGGCCGCCATCGGCACGAGAGAGACCGACAAACACAGACTGGAGCTGCTCGTCAGTGCTGGTGTGGACCTTATTGTACTGGTGAGTGGGGTTTCTTCATCGGTAATAATGCAGCTGTTAATTTTTTCGCTGAGACATCTGTCATTTTGGCCGCCCCATGCGATATCTGAGCACGGGAGCCCAAAATTATTGATGCCCTTCCGAAAAAGTTAGACTTGATATGAAAGTGTAGCCATGTCATTGCTCATGTAAAATTTAACTGTCTTTGTATTTTTCATTTTACCTGACGACCTGCAATCAAACTGCACTGAAGAATGAGAAGGCTTTGTATACTGTGTAATAACACTCTTGAGTTGATATATATGTATCCATTTATTTTTTTTAGCCGTTTATTCAACGCACTGAAAGGGATTCGATGGGTCAATATTTGCGAGTCCAGACTCCCGGGTCCGCATTTCCAATTAGCGAGGCTGTGTCAGAGAAGGCAGTCCGTATCAGTGATACAGAAAATTACATTTTTTCAAGCAAGAATAAATGTAACGTTTTGAATGCATGGGGATGCTACTATTATTATAAACTGGTAGACACGCCTTGTCAAAAATGGTGGGACAAATGATGTTAAATTCTTAAGATGTCCTCTCATTTACGATAACTCTGACCTGAAATGTTATTTTCAGTATGACTGATACAGACTGCCTTCTCTGCCAGTCTCGCTATTAACTTAGGAATACGGACCCGGGAATTCTTTCCAATCTAAATCCCTAGAGCGTGACAGAGAGACGCACACAGAGCAAGCAACAACTGGATAGTAGTATAGACTGGAGCAAGTTGCTTGTCGTGCACGCTTCTGCGAATTAAATTCCCTTTCCCTTGATAGCTATACATTGATAACGTGTGTCTTACTGCTCGCTTCAGCGAGACCAGTATCTGCTCACTCACTGACGTCCTAATTTCCTTCAGGACTCGTCGCAAGGCAACAGCATTTACCAGATCAACATGATTCGCTACATCAAAAACAACTATCCCGAGCTGCAGATCATCGGTGGCAATGGTAAGCTGAAAAACCTTGGTGTGTTTTACTCGAAATGCGTTACTGATGAGAATAAGGGGTGCCCAGGATCCATCTTGTAAGGTGTGAAATTCGAAACATGGGCGTTTTTATTCCTTTATTAATTAACTCAACTGCGCTACCGTTAATAGGTTACGGCGAAATAGAAAGATATGATATTGAAGATTAAATTAATTGTGAGCAAAATTACTTGTGAGAAGATGAAAAAATATTATGAAACCCTCAATAGTTATATCTCCTTCATATCACGGTTTAAGAATACGGACCCAGGAATTTTCTCCTATCTTAATCTTTAAGAGAGTGACAGAAACGGACCAACCGAACAAGCAACAATTGCGCATTAGTAGAATAAGTTGCTTTCCTTGCACGTTTCTGCGAGTTGTAATCCATTTCCATTGATAGCTAAACATTTATAACAAAAAATCCTCAATACTATATTTTCTATTTCGACGTAACCTATTTACGGTAGCGCAGATCACATGTTCATTCTTGTTGTTGTTTGTGCCCTGGATAACGTGCGCTGCTCAAGCGGGCCAAAACTTGGGTTGATAGAGAAATAAACAGCGGATGTTTCGAATTTTACTCCCGACATGAAGTTTATTTTGAAGGACGTATCTAGTCATTTGATTTCGATCACTGCCCAATGCAAGATTGTTAAAGGGACTACAGAAATGCCTGCCGCTGTAGTGCACTCTGAACTGGAGTCTACTTAGTCTTCAGCCCATTCCCCGCCAGAAACCTTTGCATTTTCATGTCTTTCAATGCTCTAATAGCCATATTCTCCTGTTTATTAGAAGATAAGATTTGTTCCTCATTGTATGCATGTTAACCTGTTGAAAATTTTTCGCGTTACCTGAGAAATGATATGGAGAAAGGTACTCGCACATCTACTATACCACGTTACCTAATTCGGTCGCCCAATGAGTAGGGCTTACCTTCATCTTGCGAGGGTGTTGACGCCTGCGCTCGTAGCGCCAGTAGCATCATGGTGTTCAACTCAATTAAAGCATTTACAGTGTGGTCGTAAACTTGGGTCTGTTCATTGCTGCTAAAAGATATTTCACGTCAATGTGCGTAGTTAAAATTTACTCTAGTCTTTTGATCTTTACGTTAGACGGCTGAGGGAAGAGGTGCAGGAGAGTGGGGTTACTACGGGCATCTTGAATGTGCTGACCTTTCATTTGTAATTTCAGTCTAACCGACGTTATTTTGATAATACAGTACTTATGTTTGTTCGGAAAGGGGCCTCTCAATAGAGCTTTAATTCAATTTATCGGAAGCACAAAGTAACTCTACTTTCAGTAAAAATTTCACTCTTAACTGAAAGTAGAGAGCAAAAATTGACTCCTGTGTATGCAACAGTGGTAACGGCGGCGCAGGCCAAGAACCTCATAGACGCTGGCGTTGACGGGCTGCGTGTGGGCATGGGGTCTGGCAGCATCTGCATCACGCAGGAGGTGATGGCCGTCGGCAGGCCTCAGGCCACCGCCGTGTACAAGGTGAGTGGGCCCTGCTACTGCTGTGAGGCCCTCATTACCTGCCGTGTACAAGGTGAGTGGGCCCCGCTACTGCTGTGAGGCCGCCCTCATTACCTGCCGTGTACAAGGTGAGTGGGCCCTGCTACTGCTGTGAGGCCGCCTTCATTTACTACCGGCTCAAGGAGGTGTGGCGTGATCCCTTATTAGGTTTAAAATCTTTAGATTAGCACACCTCGTTATTATTTTGGGCTGATTTTCGTTCTCAACTGTATGAACTCGACGGGCCTCCTCAGTTTAAATTTGTTATTTCACACATACACTGAGTGCTATGAAGAATAGTGTCCCCAGGGAAGCACTCTTAGCTCATCTCAGCTATTGATAGTCATTCTAGATCTTTCCTGCCCACTTGACTTCTTTCAATATTCACACCTCTCTCTTTTTTTGTCTCTACATTCTCAGCTTACCGATTCTGTGCGGAAACACACATTCTGCATGTATTTCATATTCTCTAGGAGGCCATTTCAAATGCTCCCTTCGCTTCACTCTCTTTGGGTCACATCTCGTGTGGGTAGGGAACTTTAAGCCATGACCACAATAACTATATTTTCATAAACACTAATAGTGTACCAGCACTTCCCGCTCTTCTGTGCACATGTTCGTGACTCTTCCTGCCAGCGAAACCAAAAGCAAAGGAAGATAACAAAACTGATCGGCATTTCTGCTTTGTGGTTGTATTTTCTTCGAAATCCAGTATGGAAACAGTTGGAAGAAGGCGCAATACCTCTACAGCAATCAAACGTTGAAAATTTCCTGTGTCATCACCTGACTGCTGTGCTGTATTCATGTCCGCTAGCTTGTTTGTCTTTACTATTCTCTACCGTTTTCTCATTTTCTTCACGCCGTTATACCCGAGGATTAACCTTCTCTGGCTAAGATGAGTTTACTCGTTTTGATCTGATTAGTATTTCTCAACTCTGGGCGAGAATACGCACCAAATTTTAGATTTTGAATTCGAAAAGCTTGAAGTGAGATACTCGTCATTCGTTGATTTCTCTCGGTATGAACCGACCATTACCGCTTGTACTCGTATGTCTAAAGGACATACAAAGTCACCTGAATATAGCAGAGCACGTTGCTTCAAAGTAAATTTCCTGGCCTATTAATGGGCGGTAAGCCTCGAAAGTAATTTCCTGGCCCCTTTGATGGGCGGTAAGCCTCGGAAGTAATTTCCTGACCCCTTAATTAATGGACGGTATGCCTTGGATGTAATTTCCGATTCTTTAATGGACCAATTTTAATTGTACTGTGGGCCACGACCTGCCGTGGGAGGGTTATCTCTATGTCGCCTCCGTGCTTCGCAGGTGGCAGAATACGCCCGACGGTTCGGCGTGCCTGTGATGGCTGACGGCGGCATCCAGACGGTGGGGCACATCATCAAAGCTCTCGCGCTGGGGGCTTCCACAGGTAAACTCCTTAGGGCAGTCCAAGTTTAGGTTGTGTCGAATTTAAGGTGGTGTTGAAAGTTCTTCAAAATTTTCGTCTCTTGTTTTTTTCCCAGCACTGATAATGAAAGCGCTGTAATGCCGAAGCATAATGAATTTTATTCTAGATGCGTTGGTTCTTCTTTGATATTAACTAATAGTAGTGGTACCTATACGACAATGCTGTTTCCCTTTGTTGAGGACGCTCATGAAGACGAATGAAGAAAGGAGAGTACCGGAGTTAAGTGTATTTAGCCGTCAAGGTGTTAACAATGCTGTCTGTCTGTGTCTCGCTTTTCGCATTCTTGAGGTATGACCATGGCTATTTTGTTAAAAGGTGGCATGGCTCTTACGAGTGTTCTAACTCTGCGTTGCATGGTCTCCATTCTCTCAGGAAGGAAGTTACGTCAGGATTTCGTGCCGTTCGAGATGTATCCAGAATGTGCTAACCCTCAAGTTTTATTCATGTGATTTTGCCAAGATGAGAAATTTGTTATTACGGTAGCATGACTTGTCATTTGGGGTGTATTGTTATGGATGATTTTTTACTGCCCAAATTGAACAGTTCTTTTTGAAAAATAATATGTTGTTGCATCGCCATCCGATATTAATATTCTTACCTTGCTGCTACTTATCTCGATGTTTGGCTCGAACTGAGCTAATGTGACGGTCTAATTACAATCTTGTTCAAGTTATTGTCTGTATTATTATTATTATTATAATGTATTGCATTCAGACTGAGCCCGCCGAAAATCCTATCGCCATACCATCCCCCAACTTAGATTATTTCGTTCTTGCGTTACAGTGCTTTTTGCTGGCAGAAATCCAGCCTGATTTCGATACGCCTTCTCTTTGGGGTAATTCATCACGAGAATGGCACTCGCTTTGCCTCAAAAGTTATTATTTCCTTGTCCTTCAATGGGCACTTTGCCTCACAAGTAATTTCCTGGCCTTTCAATGAGCACGTTGTTTCAAAGTGAATTTCCTGGCCCCTTAATGGGCGGTAAGCCTCGGAAGTAATTTCCTGGCCCCTTAATGGGCGGTATGCCTTGGATGTAATTTCCTAGTATTTGATGGACCAATTTTAATTGTACTGTGTGCCCAGTGATGATGGGGAGCTTGCTGGCCGGCACCACGGAGGCCCCGGGAGAATACTTCTTCAGTAACGGCGTGCGGCTGAAGAAGTATCGCGGCATGGGGTCGCTGGAGGCCATGGAGAAGAAGAACAGCCAGGGTGCGGCCGCCGACCGGTATTTCCATGGGTGAGTTGCCAGCTCTACCGCCGTCGGACCCTGCACTGACCCGCCTACTCATTTCGGTACACTCAGTATGTGTAGTTACTACTACATGTCCTCTGTGTTTGTTTGAACAAAAATGAAGCCTACCGACAGGAAACGTTGTCCTATTGTTTTTCACCCAATGTGGCATTAACGTGCCTTCAAGTGAGAAACGTGTTCTGTGGAAAATTTGTTTGCCGTCTTAAAAAATAATTTAGGCTGTAAAAAATTGAGGGCCGCTTTTTTGTCTTTGCGTGAGTATTATTACTAATTTTGTCTGAGGAGTAATTTCCTCTTTCAGGAAAATTCAAATTCCTCATCGTATCTCTAAGCGGATCCTCTTTTTAACTCTTTCACAACCGATTTTTTTTCTCAGAAAAAAACTTAATGGCATATATTACTTGTTTACAAGTCTAGGATACTTCGAAAATTAGTTTACAAATTCCCACTTCCTTAGATTAAGTTACAGGCTTTAGGTTTTTTGTCCCACTAGTATTTCATAATGGGATTATATACCCCAATGGGTTTATTTGAAGCTGTGGTACGCATTGTCCCAACGGGAGCGAAAGGGTTAAAGGACTTGTATTGTTGAGGCGAGCGTTTACCTCATAATTGAGGAATATTCTGAACGATCAGATAGACGACGTTTGCGCCAAACTCCGGTACCAAGTATCTATTTTGAAGTAAGCTGAAATTCCTTCCTCGCACTGACTGTCCGCTGATTCATGGCTTGAATAAATGGAGAATATTATAGCGTCTGCTGTTACTTCGCACGAATTTGAGCCTAGCTGGATATGCTTTTCTCCCTCAAGAAATACCACACGAGTTAAAGCAGGTAGAGCACAGGCCCAAAGGTTGAATGGGTAGGCGTGGTTGGCCTCAAGCCGACTCCACAAACTACACGGTTAATTAACTTCCACCATCTATATCGTTATTTTTCATTTCAAGGTACGTTTCATATTGAAGGAAGGAAACTTCATTTTTTCACACCTTATGGAAGATAGAACTCCAAGTCCTGTTAAGCGTTCTGATGCTTACAATTTTCTCATCGATATAATCCCCTTCTTCGTCACGTATCCTTCAGACCTCCTTGCGAGTCCCTCAGGTTACTAAAATAACGAGAATTCTACCATTGATAATCCAAAAAGGACACACGTTACCATTTGATGGAGCTGTGCAGATTTTCAGGGTAACCTTGCTGCGGTTTGTACATGAGTAGTAGATACTTGTAAGAGATAAGCTCCATCCTCAGTTGTTTCATGCGTGCAGACTTGGGAAGAATTTGACTCGTCTGTCTTGTGTTACAGAGAGAAGGATGGCATCAAAGTGGCCCAGGGTGTGAGTGGGAACATCGTCGACAAAGGGTCCATAATCAGGTTCTTGCCGTACCTCATCTGTGGCATACAGCACGGATGTCAGGATATTGGAGCCAAGTCGTGCTCTATGTTGAGGTGAGTTTGGTGTTTACATGCTTCAAGTACAGTCATTTGGTCTAACTTTACGGGTTGCGACCCTGGAATAGTGGCGGACTCTCGTGTTTTCTACAGATTTTGTTGGAATGGTTAATTAAGTAATCAGGTGTTGGACATCAATCGGCTGTACAAACTGCATGACCGTCAGCAAGCAAGTGCTGCTTATGATTAGTTCTAGGAGAAGCTGTTACAATACTTGACGGTGGAGTAGCTCCTCAGGAGATATAGATAATGGGGCTGTTACAATACTTGGTGGAGCAGCTCCTCAGGAGGTATAGATAATGGGGCTGTTACAATACTTGGTGGAGTAGCATCTCAGGAGTTATAGATAATAGGGCTGTTACAATACTTGACGGTGGAGTAGCATCTCAGGAGATATAGATAATAGGGCTGTTACAATACTTGACGGTGGAGTAGCTCCTCAGGAGGTATAGATATTAGGGTTAGATTAGATAGGTTTGTCTATCGTATGCTTTGGAACTTCGGTCTCCTCAGTGATAGCTTGGCCTTCCGGACTTCTATCTTGCGTGCCCACTTTGGTTCTTTTTTTCCATACTTTCTTCGCTCTCTATTCTTTGCTTGTTCTGCCTCTTCATTCTTCTTTTGCTGTTTCTATGCACTGGTATCCTGTGCGAGACCACACCGTGTGCACAGATCCAACAGTTTAAATCATAGGTACAACAGTTTTTTACATTCTGTTCTGAAAGGTCCCGTCTCTTCGCTCTCCGTGAATTACATTTCATGCAAGTAGGTAGTTTTAAACTAAGAGTCTAATCTAAGAAAACCTGGTCGAGTAGCTTTAGGAGTCGGGTTCTTCTTTCAAAAACGTTTCGTAAAGACCTCATGACCTGTTCTTCCAATATAATTCATAGCTCCTCACAGCACAGCTCCGTCGGAGCTCTTAATGTGTGTGCGCAGTGGATAAGTATCATCTCAACATTGTTACATTGCTTTCAAAATAGCGGCGAGCTTTGTTAGCGTGCTTGTATCACAGCAGTTAGTCTGGTGATCTTGGTCTTTGCCCTCTAATGTTAGTCACACTGGCCGGCGTGTTGGCTCTACCTGCAATTGCAACTCCCTGGTTTGAAATCGTGCTTGGGAGTTCCATCTTCACTCAAGCATCTGTTGCTCTGGAATTGCAGCAACGTAAGCAGAGTAGAGCTGTAAGAATCTAGTCTAACTTGGCCGGAGGAGCAACTATAATCATCTATAATTTTGTCTGTCCAAGTATTTTCATCAATCATTTTACAAATTTATGTGTGGGGCGGTGAAAAACTTAGACTGGGAAACTATCGAACCACAACTTTGTACCTCTCATAGGTCCATGCTGTACAGCGGCGAGCTGAAGCTGGAGAAGCGCACGGTGTCTTCACAACAAGAGGGCGGTGTCCACAGCCTCCACAGCTACGAGAAGCGGCTCTACTAACACACGCCATCACTTGCCGCTGTACTCGTGACCCAAGCCTGCCTGCGGTTGCTAGTACTTTGATCTAATGTCTACTCACACCTTGTACTCAAGTCAACTAAAATTGGCGACAGGAGTCTCAACGGTGCAAGTCCTACGCGTTTTTGAGTGATCTTTGAGCCATATTTTGAAGGTTTTTGTCCCTTTTTTTGGATTCGAGTTGAGGCAATTGTGTACTGGAGTTGACTAGTACGTTTTGTTATCGTCGACCAGCAGTTCCCTGCGTTGTGATGTTTGTGTCTGTTGCGCCTGCAACTCGTACGAGGCTTTGTTGTAAGCGTGTTTAAATTAACCTAGTTTTCAACGATGTTCCATTGTTATTGTTCCATCCCGAGGAAAAACACGAATGCTAATATTTTTGGTTGCCTTGTTATCATGCAGCTTATGAAATTCATAATGTTTCATTCTGAGATGTGGATTCTTTAAGTTGATTATTACAATATGCCATGTTGCATTTTGTGGCTATTTCTTCGTAAGATCCGACAGTGCACTGAATTGAAAATCTTGTCGAAAGCCGTCGGTCCTGCATTCAAACTTGCCAGGCAATTCCCTCTGCAGGTCCGCCGTTCACGATCAAACGTCACTACAGCGATATTGTAGTGACGTCGAGATCGAACGAGCGTCGGGCTCCAGCTCATGTTGGGGCCCCGTGACGTCAGGCGCACTTGGGGCCCCACTCGTGACGTCAGGCGCACTTGGGGCCCCACTCGTGATGTCAGGCGCACTTGGGGCCTCACTCGTGACGTCAGGCGCACTTGGGGCCCCAGTCGTGACGTCAGGCGCACTTGGGGTCCCACTCGTGACGTCAAGCGCACTTGGGGTCCCACTCGTGACGTCAGGCGCACTTGGGACCCCGTGATTGGCTCGGGCTTGTGCTGCCTGGTTTGCTGAGGTGCTCGTTTCGTGTTTTTCTTATTCGTTTCGTACGTGTACTTAATTCAAACTTCCTGTCGATCCTATGTGGCTGTGTTGCTGAAAAACACGCTTGCAATTTTGTCAACTTGACTTTGTAGCTTATGTTCTTGACAGTTTACCCTAATGCATATGTTGGGCATCTCTTATTTTTTACTGATAACGCCAGATAAGTCGCCATTCGCAACGTATTCGTAAGTGATTAGCGCAATATTTTTTATTAATTTAATACTGTGACAATTGCTATGTTCTTTAATTCTAGGGCTATTCTTCTTTGCAGCTATGCTTCTCAGATTTTCCCTGAACAAACATGCGTGAGCGACGGTTGGAAAATTCTTTCCAAGTAGTTATGATGCGTTCTGTGAGAATGAGGAGGCAGTACTTCTCTGTAATACGTAGTTTGTACTTTGCTATGAGGCTAGGTCTCAAGTTCGTGTTATTTCTGGAGTAGTGACCCTATCTTATGCCTTTTTCAGTGTTCCACTTCCTCTTTTTCAAGTCGTTGGTAGGAATACACCGTGCCAAGAATATCCTGATAGTTTGGTCATGTTTTTTGGTGGTTTTTAGCGCGATGGCATTTACAACTTCAGGGAAAGTTGGTATGTACGCTCACTCCGATGGCATTTATTGAATCAGTCACGGACACGTCTTGTAGAAGGCTCTTACTATGAAGTCGCGTCATGAGCTTACTGCTGCTTATTGCAAAGTCAGTGTGGGCGTTGTGTAGTAAGGTTGTTAGCTTAGTTTTATCATAAGGAAGTGTTTGTTCCTCTCAGTTTCATCACACACACGTAGTCCCATTGACGTGACATTTACTGCAGATCCAGGCGAATATCGTTGCTGTGTCTTCCTCTTTCTATTTCTCGGGACGTTGTTTCGGCTACGACAGACTTCGTCAGCAAGAAGATGAGTTCCATTTTTCTTCTCAACAGCGGGAATGAAGGATTGCAATGATAGCGAACTTTCGTGACATCATCGCCGTTTGTAACTCGTCAAGTATTCAATACCGGCCATGTAATCATCTCTATGGTAATGGTAAATTATTTGTTTCGACCACATGTAAGCCGTTATTTTATTCCCGAAAAAATAATGTTCTTCCCTCGTTCTGAAAAGACTCACTGACGAATGCTACGATTAACACCGCCTTGCCTGGCTCGTCTGTTGAGGTAATCGCGAGGTAAATTTTCGCAATAGTTAACGTAGAAGAATGGGATCCCAATGCTGTAGTTGAGCCGCACGTCCTCGACTGAGGGGGCTGTTGTCGTAAAAATGATGAAATATTTATAATAATGAGTGGCTTTTGCATCTGGATTGACTAGCTTTTATGACATGTATTTCTACGGTTCCTCGACTCATTTCTGTGAAGGTTTTCGGGGTTGGGTTTTTTGTTTGCGTGTGCCTCGCTTCCTGCAGTTTGTTGCCGTTAATTCTGGCGTGATGTTCTATCAGCAGGGAATCCTGTGTGGGAACACACCTGTGCATTTTTTTGAAGTCAACACTAAATGGACCTTCCATTTCGCTCTTTAGATCATGCCATGGGGATAGAGAGCTTTTAATTAATAATTTCTCTTCGTTCAACCGAGTCTCACTTATCCTGACACGGTCCAGGAATTTTTCCACAAGTCTTATATCCCGAGTGGTGTGACGTACTGCCCTAACCTCCACGCCTGTGATACCCTGCTGACTAACAAACTTTTAATGATTGCCGCTGTTACGTTATGAGCCCGCTACAAAGAGGTCACTATGGCTGTGTGCAAAAGACCGCGCGACGCTTCTGAGATGACACTTGACTGTTGTAATACATGGTTGTGATATTATCTTAAGGCTTTAGTTTGGTCATCTCTGTGTGCGAGTAATTCTTTGACGTGCGGATAATTCTAGTTGTAGTTCGTGTCTTGCAAACACGTGTGCCAATGTGCTAGGTCGGTAGATTGGAGTGAGTAATGGCTATTTACGTGGCATTCCTGGATGTTTCCTCAGCGCTCGTAGAAACTTGGTAGATTCCAGGCGCCTGTCGTCCCTTCACACTCCTTCATGTTTTTTTTATCGGTGTGCTTAGGTGAATAAGTTTACACATCTAATTTAGGTGTAGTAACAGTCTAATCTGTTGTCACATGTAGATGCTTTGAGGGGCGTCGTGATTTTATCCATTTCTATTAGGACAGCACGAGTCGAGAGATCTGTTGTGCAGTGGAGTTCTTTATACCATCGGAGTCATCTGCGTTTCTTTCTGGCGACCTCCTGGCTGTGTGTGCACCCATTTTCGGTTGTAGTTCCTTCTTTTTTTAGCGATAGTTGTCAGGTATCCAATCTACTCCTTCATGAAGTGCGGTCTGTTCTTCTTGAAGATGAACCGAATATTTTGCCACCCTCTTAACCCAGTCCCATTGACTTTGGTTGATTAGACCTTTCATAGGGTTTATTCGCTCATATTGTTTAGAAGTCGTACTTTGGATTAGTCTCACGACGGCGGTATTCTTAGGACCTGCTATGTATTACTTCAGTATGTTGAGTGTGCTAGGGGAGACTGAATCTCGTAAATCTTTTAATACAACTTCAACTATTTAGAATTAAAATAGTCAGCATCCTCATTGGAAAATTCTCAATTGAAATCTATTGATGACAACTAATGAATTCTTGACATTTTCCTTCTTCGTTTTTCATATTTCTTGTGTTAGAATATTCTTGATAGACGAGGGCACTGTTGGTTGAAGGAATTTCTGCGTGCGTCTTGTTACCAATTTGAAGCGTCGTCTCTCACCAGAACCGAGATGCGTGAACTCGTCGTTCCCTTTCGTTGTGCTGAATTGTGAATCGTAAATTTTTTTAAATGACATTTCTGATTTATTTAATGAGTGCTACGTGATCTTCAGTTTGAATGAACGTCAATCGCAATGAATTCCTTTTCGAAAACGTCACTCTTTGTCATCCGCGATAGACCCTGATTTTATACTACAGGACCATTGTTTTTCAAAAATATTCGGCGTTGGCTGCAATAATAAATCACACTTTGAAGGGTTCAATTGAGGAATCCAAAGCTGCTTCTCTCGTGAGCCCGGACCCGATCACAGCATAGGTGTTGCTGGCACGAGTTGGTTGTTCGCTGTCGAGGATTGCTGGCTGTGTTGAGCTGCTTTGCATGCCGCTAACTCCCCCATATCACGCCTACTCCGGTCGCTGTGCCGGACGCTGGTTACTGCCGAGAAACTTTTTGTAATGTAACAGGAATTTATACCGACCCAAATTGTTCTGTGGTCTTGCTACAACCACCGTTTACTTGCCTGTGAAATTTGAACAGTATTTTGTACACTGGATCAAAATAAAAATTATTCTCCCAATATAACAGTTGTTTTTATCCACGTGATGAGTAGACGCTGTTTCTGTGAGTTCTCCCATCATTCATAATTTCCACTATAATATAGGTACTACGATCAAAATTGACCAATCCTGTCACTACAATTATAGACCCATCATGTAGGGGCACCAATGTTCGTTTAAATATATGATAGAATTTATTGCATATAATGGAATCTCACTTATAGAATTTCATATAAGATGTGGTAATGGTAGTTGAACACTTCATAATGATAATTGAAGTACTTCTAATACTTATTGATAATAGCGAAACTTGTATGGACACACCAGGTTGCCACCCTTTCGAACGTGTCAGACCTGCGAGCGACGCGTAAATGGGTACTTCCTCACACAGTTACGCTCCCGCAACTCCAGTCTCAGCTGAGGAACTTTAAGGGGTAGAGAAGACAACTTAAGTTAGGCGCTGAATTTATGCAGTACTCACTCTCCATTCTCAAGTGCGACTCCACTCTGAGACGAATCGCGGAGAGCTTCTCTTTGATAGAGACACGTACACCCCATGCTCTTCACATCCCTCGCGCCGGTGTAGCTTTTAGGCATTGGAAAACCAACGTTGTACTGTACGTTAACTATGCTGGAATAAATGTTTCTTCTTCCGTTTCTTCCTCAATTGGAGCCAATAATTTTCTCTGAAATGCAGAGGATTGAAATGGCTCTGCTGTACGAGCGGCACATGCTGCCAGTTCACCCTTGTCAGAGAGCTTGAAGGAAGACGAGTCAGAGGTGTATGAAGAGACACTCATCATAATGGGTCTATATTTTTGTGATAAAGTCACGAATCCACGAAAAATGCACGTGCTAATTAGTACACGGCGTGGTTAATTTAGGGTACTCGTTTAAAAACGTTCACGTTTTTCTTGGACATTCTATCGTGAAATTTGATGTAATATTGAGGTAAATGCAATTTTACGTTTAGAACTATCGAATACGAAACGCATTCATCCTGTTTAGCGATACGAAATGGCCATGGCATTTGACAAGTACGCCTAGTATTCATCATCATGAAATGCTACAATCATTAGAGTTTACTTCATCATATTCTTCCTTTGTTTCTACAAAATAGGTTTGTGTTTCTTATACGCAAATGAAGATTCTCGCTGCACACCTACGTGAATAGCATTCGGCTCTAACCTAGAAAAACAAGATTGCAGGCCAGAGAAACGACCGAAAATAAGAATTCTGATCTTCCCAAAAGATTCCGAAAGGATTCTGCCTCGCTTTCTCAACATGCGTTGAATGTTGTAGATTATATTTGTTTTACCACTCCTTTCAAGGGGCGTAAGATAGGCCACACACAATAGGGTTGGGTTTGTCTATCGTATGCTATGGGGGCCTGGCCTCCTCAGGTAGACACACTTAGGTTACCTCAACTTTAGCTAGGCCTTCGGGACTTCTATCTTTCATGCTCACTATGCTTCTTTCCATTTTCATGTTTTCTTTGTTGATGATTCTTTATCTTTTCTTCCTCATCCTTTTTTCTTCACCATTCCACGATTTTAAACTCTAAGATAGATTTCAGTATGGAATACAATATCGTTTAGATGACCTCCATTGTTAGTCAAACAACGGTGTGCTCTTTCAACTTGGAGCTCACCACTTCACTCAACGTCTCCGGCGTTATGCTGCTTATTTCCTGAATGATGTTTCCTTATGATTCGTACGTGGTATCACGCATTTCAGTATCGACTTTTTCCTTCTAGTATTCCCAGAAAAAGAAATCGAGAGGACGCAGATATGAAAATTGAGGCGGCCACAATGCGTCACCAAATGAAAAAAAATTAACTTGAAAAAATTGCTTTGAAGATTTCCATGGATTTGACGTTTCCACTTTTAAAACCAATATTGTCGGTAGAACCGATACGCCAAAAATAGCCTTACAATATCATTTTTTGCTCTAAATTAACCTGCTTTTGTCTATTTGTAGTTTTATAGCTATACTTTTTTTCAAAAGGGTACCTTACCTACTAAATACCTAGTACTTGTGCTTTATAGGCAAATATTCCAATACGAGGATCACATTTAGAAGCTTTGGAGGTTACAAAATGAAACCAAATTTAAGAAATTAAACAATTATAAACGTTCAACACGGACATCATGGCAAACGCATCTATTGCTAATATTGCATATAACTGCAAGAAGCAATAAAATTACAAGTAAAAATTGCTCTGGATTATTAGCATTCCATGGATTATTAGCATTGGTGGGCTCCATGGCGTGCTGCTAGCGTGATGGCCTCGTAACCGTGAGGACCCTGGTTCAAATCTCGGCTCAATCGTCGAGGTATTTTCACGTAAGCAGGGAGTACTTCCCTTGGACAAGGAAGTTTAAACCACACGTTCCTCACATCACTCACCACGCCATTAGTTGTAAGGCATTGAAAACCCAACGGTAAAACGTGTTGGAATTAATAAAGGTTCTTTGCGTTGACTTAAAGAACTTTTTACGGCCTGAAATTTGGTGTTTTTTTACAGTCAACTAAATTTCTCTTTGTTTGCTGCTCGCGTGTTGGAATGAAAAAAAAATGAATGGGTGATCTATTACAAGTACTTTACGAATCACATTCGTTACCAGATGCTTGAGAGTGAATTGAAGCTCGTTATAGTAAAGTAAAAGTCAATTAATGCGTGCCGTGCTAGTCACGGGAGGTCGTGAAGGGCTTTAAATGAAGACTCGCCATCCTCGCTCTATCCTGTCGAGTTTTTTCTGCCAATATTGCGCTGCGTCATGGTGGAAAAATGAGTGCCTGATGCCGGCACGTCACTGTGCGGCTGTAAACTTCTTTGATCGGTGACTAGAATGTCAGTTTACACAATATTATTAAATATGTTGAGCTTTATTCATATCTGAGGTATTTGTAAAGTAGCCCGTTACATGTAGCACTCCCGCTGAAATTGCGTACACGTGGCATATTTCACATATTAGTTAACTGCAGGGAATAGAAAGTGATCGTTTCCGGGAAATGATCGACGTAATGCAAGTGTGTTAAACTTCACAGGTAAAACCAACTGAGGTGAGTGGTCGGTCTCCCGGATGTGGCTGCTGAGTTAGCGGTTTTGCCCACAAATCTACAGGAAATGCCCTGTTTATTTTGACTCTGCGACAGGTCTTCATTCTGATGTCTCCTACTTATGTATAATCAAACGTAACTATCTGAAGCTAAATAAAACGATGCAGTTTTTGAAAACCATAGATAGCTACGCGCGCTTTACAAACTTATAAGTCGTATAGGTTACTCTGAACTTACTCATATACGAGCTATAGCTTCTACAGGTCAAAAGTTTCCCATTCTTTTCGTGAACAGCCCAGATCGAGAGGATTTCGAGAGCAGATTCATTAGGAAGGTTGTACCATCAGATTAAAACTCGAAGTGCATGCGGCTTATACGCTGGCAAAGCACTAAATTTTACACAAGTTTTCGCGATGTAGAGCATTACTTCACCTCCAGTACCGTCCGTCACGTAGAAATTACCCGACGCAACCGTCTTTTTCTGCGAGTTTCAAGACTTAACGTCCATACAGCTCTGTTCGCTAGGCCAGAATTCAGGGCAGCAGTCATCAATTCTTCTCGTATTTACCCTGAAATATCAGTCTATTATAGATAATTTGGTATCACGAATACATAGAATTTGATTAAAAGAAAGAGGATTTACTGCTAAAATTTATTGCCTGGGCTGACAAATGTTCAATAAATAACTAATTAATTAATGTGTTCCATGCTGATTTATCATTAATGTTTTTTCTATTTTCCTTATTTTTTTTTCAAAACGCTAAGTGTACACCTGAAAAAACACTCTCATAAAAGAGTAATTTAGGTCAAGCTATGACTGTCCTCGCTTCCATCGCAGCTGTTTTAATCGAAATACAATTACAGTATTTCGTAAGCTAACGCAACGTTTGAACCACCTGAAATATTTATTGCGTATCTCTATATGTTTTTTCACGACATTAGGGTTATGGACCATACCTGTATAGTACGGAAAATTAGCAATTAAATTAAAAATAAACTAATTTGAAGGTTCAGAGTCAGTGGACTCTGCGAAAGTAGCTTTTTAGGTTCTACAAAAGCATACTCGGTCCCTTCAAATATTTCTTTACATATCCTAAGTATTTTTGCAGTAAAAAGACCGCGGAAATCAAATAACGGGAAATTAGTTTAAAATGCATTTCCACCGTGCTTCATCCCTTTTGTATGCTCTGACTTGGCAGGGACTGCCAGTTAAATATGATTGTTAGAAATTAAAATGTAATATTAAGAGTGTTTGAACTTAAGTTCCTCGTTGGATGTTTTCGGCAACATTCGTGTGAGGTTGCTATGACTTTGAGTCAAACCATTTGAGTGTACATCGCAGACTTTATCAGTGCTGTACACTTATTTCTATTAATTTCATTTCAGTACGTGCCCTTTCATTCTCTTAAAGTTGCCTTCATATTTCCTGATCTTCATTCTTCCTTGCATTCAACTTTATAATTCTGGTCTAATACTTGAAGCAGCGCAAAGCTATGCCCTCTAAAATGAAGATTTCAAGTTTGTGGGACAAAAATTCTAGAAAATTACTTAAAATGTGCAAAGACAAAAGCTCGTGTTGCTAGGGAAGTTAAAAATATAACCCGAGCATCCACAGCCCCATTTTAGAGCTATGCACAAGCAGCCAAACTGTGCCTTTTTTGCTAGGTGCATCAGAGGTTCTCTGTGAGACCAGCTGTCAATGGGGCGGAACCAGCGCGCGAAGCGTTGTAAAATGCAGCGGAAACTGTACATCGAACGACGTAAATTGAGCCAGAAGTTTTACGCAAAGCGTTGTAAAATGCAACGGAAACTGTACATCGGACGACGCAAATTGAGCCAGAAGCTGTACGCGGAGCGTTGTAAAATGCAGCGGAAAGCTAGAGTAACTCTTACGCACCAGCGTCTCGGTAGTTTTTGCGTTCATTTAGAGGAGTCGCAAAACTTATCATAGTCAAGCGCAGGAATGAGGCCCATTTTCCCGCTTGAGTCACGAGAAGTTTTTTGTTTACTTTAAGACTAGGATTTGGCGCGCCAGTGCAGAAATTCCTTTGAGAGTCCAGAATTCCCTAGCACTAATTTAAAGACCATGGAAAGGGACTTGTAAAAACAAAGCAGTGGCTCCAGTGACCAAATAAAATCATGCTTTTGATCGGACGCAGTTTTTGTCGTTAATAACGTCAATATCATACAAATTATCGGTATCCATATTTTCTTGAGCGATATCTTGTTGGGAACATATTTTTTTCTCTTTCGAACTGAAAAAAACTCTTTACGCTTTGTTCAACAGGACAGAGAAAGTGACGCAGGATAACTGATGCTTTCTTCTCGTACGAAGTGATACTCACTCCCCATAATGACAACGGAACAAATCACCATCGTTCCACCAACAATAAGTCACCGAAAAATAGTAGCCATCCACCAGTGCAGGGTTTACCGTCCAGGGATGCTAGCACTTCTTGGGGTTGCAAGGTAACTTTTCAGAGGGTGCGAGAAGTGTCCGTCTTGATGACGAGTAATTAATTTATTCATGACTCCCTTGCAAAGTAAGATATAGTGTTAATAAGTTGTAGTTGATGCGGGGACTCATAAAATTTTCTAGGGGTCGCAGGGGCGAAAAAAAAGGTTGGAAGCCCCTGATCTGCATAGCAGGCGAGAATGCCATTCGTGAACAGGCCTGCCACTTGGTTCCCTCGTCGTACACACGCACACGCACACACGCACACGCCTTCAGCTTCATATGTTCACCCGCCAGTTTCTGGCACGTGTTGAACCACTCCTGTTAGTTCATTCGTGATGGCTTCCCGTCCACAGTCGTCAAGACTGACCTATATGACGTGTCTGACTGAGCTGCATTCTTATCTCTACCACGCTGACTATTTCAGTGGGAAGATGCGTGCCCACCCACCGACGTGCTGCCCACATAACATCTACTCGTACTCCCGCCACAACAGATTGAGATCATGGAACAATTCACTGTTTATGCACATATGTATCAAAGTCCTACAAGCTTGGATCATATTCTCGGTATGGTTCGAATAAATGAACTTTCTACGTTCATTCTTGCGAGTTTTGGCCGACATTAAAATCTGGTCGGTTCCCGCCCGGCATATGCAAGGCAACGCTGCTTACGGTGCTCGAGTTATCTATAAGTCGTACATTTGAAGTATTAAATTTGAGTAGAAAATGCTGTGGCATTTTTCCGTGCGTAATGTTTATGCGAAGGAATTATAATTTTTTTCGGAAGTGTGGAAAATTCCGTGAAAATATTTTACTGTTACCAAAGCTCATCTTTCTGGAGTTACTGCCGCATCGACAACACTGGTTGCAAATGGCAACGTTGAGTTTAAGTGTCCTCGAAAACCCCATGTTGGGAATTTCCTTCGGTCGGTGTTACCATCGTTTAACTTTAATCGCTTCTCCCCTCGAAACTTTTGCTAATCTAGTCAAACGAAAAAAAATTTTTTCAAAGGGTAATATTTACACATAGCTTTCTAGAGCCTCAAATGTAAGCTTAGCAATTCTGAGTGCAAGAGTATTAAATTAGTTACCTTTTCAGGTTACCTGCATGATATTTTACCTCTTCTGTATACGTAGAGGGAAGCGCACAAAATGCTGTAGCTTCCTTCATGGTTCTATCACTCAAGATGTTGCCATCTATGTCTTTTTTCTCCGTGTTCCTCATGTCCAAGATAATTTTAACACGACTTCAACAAAAGAATGATCTTTTATTCGAATGTTGTCTTGGTCGGCGGTGCTGTAGCCTAAATCTGTTGCACCTTTTCTTGTCGTCGGCAATATTTTAATTGAACTATAAAAACAATGTTATTGCTTTCCACTAAAATTTCAAATTTTGATTGAAATTACACTTAAAACTATCGTTCATGTTTGAAAGAATTTAATTTGGAAATGATTGACCGACTCACAGGCGTGTTACTTAGACGGGATAACATGTGGACGACCGCCATCACCGACTGCATTAGTGACACACACTTCAGAATTTTCAATTTCAAGTATCAGAATAGTGTTCACCCTTCGTAAAGACTAAAGCAGAGTTCACTTGCCCTGTGTTGTCATTGGATTTTTAAAATTTAGTGTGTTTATCTTACCTTCTATGTTATACCACGGAGGAGTTACTTGTGAGCAGCTGAAGGTGAATACTTTATTTTCTCGTGTGTTTGAAATACTAGCGCTGGGACGGATCCCGAAGCACATTATGCATAGGTTAATTTGACATCCGTAGTCCACATTAAAATAAAAAATTGAACGTGCAAACTTTATGCAGCTAAGGAGAGTGTTATAATAAACGTTTTGTCTTCAATACTTACGCATGATCGGCAGCGACTAACACAGAAACTAGTTAATGACTTTTCTCATTGCTTAATGAATTGCTGCCCTTTTGTAAAGGTGGAATTCAAGTGAACTTTAATCCATTGAAAGAGATGTTTACTCCTTCATTTTGATTTGCTCTTTAGCGAACTTCTATCTTTTCGCTTCCGTCACTACGTAGTGACATTTCCTGGGATGAACTGGTTGAATGAGTCGAGCCTTTTACTTAGAAGAATTTCTTAGCAGACTTAGATGGGAAAAACTTGGGATAACTTGTAAACTAGGATTATGTACATCGACCTAGAATCGGCGTAGAAGTACTAAGTAAAATGAACAGGAAGTTACATTGAATACATGACGTACTAACTCAGTATCTGTTTAGAGTTTAAAAAGTTTAAAAGTTCTTTTTCTTATAACTGTAGTATTCGTTATGAGTCTGAGAGAGAAAGAACTTGGGACAACTTGTGAACTTTGATTATATAAAAATACAATAGGCATGAAAGTATTTATATCCAAGAACTTACAAAGAGTATATGCAAGTTGTTGACTCAGTAACTCTGAGAATAATGTGTGTTCGCATGAAGAAACCACACCTTGCAACTACAATGAATTGAGCGATGTAAGAAATCCACGGAGAATGCTCCGAATATTTAACTAACTTGGCAGCCTGCCAGGACGTCGGCAACGATTGCAGGTAAACATGTATTGGAGTCGGCGTTAGCTATTGTAGCATCTGGGAGCTGAGCGTGAGGCTGAGAATGTGCGAGTGCTTCTGAATAATGATTTTAATAAAGTAGATCTTTAATTAAAACTAGAAAAAACATTGCGCCGACTGATATTAATAATTTAAAAGAAAAGAATCCGGTTTACCAAGAACGGAAGTGGTGGAAAAAAAGCAAGAAAATTGATATTCAAGTTCGGATAAATTACAAGGGATTAATTTCAACTGCTATTATAAGCTGCTAATCCCTTTAGATTAAAATTTGTAACACAGTAAGCCGAATGCGTTACCTGCATTAGATACAGTAGGCATACAGAACTCATTATCTCGTGCGACTGAACCGAGGTGTGAATCTTTCTCGATGGTCCAAAGTCGGCAAAGACATTGCATCTCAGTAACAAGTTTAAAGTTATTCGTATAGGTGGAGGTAAAGTTGTGGTAACTGAATTTTACGTAAAACGCTCTTGAATTTCTGATTCTTTCCAGAATTCTTGGTTCTTTAATTTTTATAAATACATTTCTGTAAAAAAGAATATTACGTGAAAAAAATTACTGAACACAATTTCTGTTGGAGTTTGATGGTGTTGTTTACATTTCTAATTCAAGTTTAGAATTGTATTTCATATACGAAAACTTTAGGGCCTAAGAATATCATTGTTTGATTCTTTTTTCTATTTTTCTTTGACGTTAACAGCAGAGCAAGTATTCCAAGTTCAATCAAGTCTAGCATCGTTAATTTTATTGAAGGAGTTGTATATATTCATCTCTGAGTATTCACCTCTAAATTTGACGATTTATGTCACTTAAGGCTTTGAGGAGTTTAATTTAGTATACCAACAACATATAATACGCGAAGAAATGTGCAAGAGCAAATATATGTACTTTTTTTACTAATCCATAAACTGTGATCGAAAAGTTATAGGGTAACTCGGAGATAAAGTTATGTACGAGCATCATGATTTCTTTCCGCATTTGCATACCGTTTGCTCTTAAAAAAAAACGATGCCTACAATTTTATATTTTGATTTTAATTCATTCAATTTTTTAAAATTATGTGACTATACATTCCCATCAAGACTCAGCAGACGTTTGTATAAGACTACAACCTTGGGCAGTCCTGTTCTACTTGCTTAAAACAAAAGAAATTTGCAATGAAGCTCCGTAGCAGAGCCGTAGAAGAAGCCGTGAACCGCATTCATGGACAATTGAAATCGCTTCCGGCAGCCAGTCGTCCTTCCTCTGTCATGTGAGACGGACAGCGACTGTCGCGTTCTCAACGTTCTCTCACGGATACCAAAAATCAACAATAAATCCGTGTTCAGAGTCTACTCGAAAGTGAGCGCATATCTCAAAGAAAATTCAAAATAGGAAGTGCTTTCGAATATTATATACTCGTATACATATATTGGAAACAAAAAGCATGACGCTGAAATTTTCAGGTGTATATGTGTACATATTTCGCTTAACTTATTAGAGACGTACTTATTTGATGACCAAAAATCGTCCTTCAGCGTTGAAACACTTTGCACACGAGTGGCCTAAACAATTAAACAACATTCTCATCAGTATACCTACATACGCTTGAAAGTACCCTGCATATTCTTTTGACGTGACCGCACGATCCTCTAACCCAAAATCAGCTCGAAGTAGGGAGCTTGGGGTGCATGTGGTGGTCATAACTCACCTAGTTTATTGTGTTCTCTTTTAAACAATCTTTTCATGGGCAAGTAGCTCGCACTGGTGCACAATGTGCGTGCTTGGGTGCCCGTACCTTCATTGGCACGTATTCCCCGACGTGTACGTGTGCTGGCCAGCACACAACGCTTAAAATGGCTCGAGCCTCTTGCGCCTAGCGGAGCGATACCTCACCAGTGCCTTTTGGACCGTGTTGAGGTGAGGTGATGCGCGCCAGTGCGCCGGCCCACTCCTTTTGCCGTCTTTCATCATTTTTGAGCGCATGGAAGGCGACGAGGGCTTAGCATCGGTAGCTCTCATTGCTGGCTCTTGCTGAGAGTAGCCGTGCTGGTGTAGCGCCCGCCCGCTGCGCCGAGTGTGTATCCAAGCAAGCGCCGAGTGCAAGCAGCACTGATCAAAATAGATCGTTGGAGACAGTGTTGGTGCATCCCAGGGCGCTTCTTCTCAGTCCACATACATGTTCAATTCATCCTACACACTTGTCTAACTCATCCTACACACTTGTCCAACTCAGCCGACACACTTGTCCAACTCAGCCTGCACACTTGTCCAACTCAGCCTACACACTTGTCTAAATCAGCCGACACACTTGTCTAACTCAGCCGACACACTTGTCCAACTCAGCCGACACACTTGTCCAACTCAGCCGACACACTTGTCTAATTCAACCTACACACTTGTCTAACTCAGCCGACACACTTGTCCAACTCAGCCAACACACTTGTCCAACCCAGCTTACATATTTCTCGAATTCAGTGAAACAAGTTCCAAATTCGGCTATGTATGTACTTACTGATAAAATTCATTCCATTTATTTCTCATATTGAATCGAATAATTTTGAAATTTTGGTTACGCGATTTTGAGCTTCAATTCCGAATTCAGATCATTCTCAGCAGCAGGCCGGAGACATTTCTCAGACTTAACTCGACGACTTCAGAAATTCTTACCAGCCGTTTCACGCAGTCACACCTGACGACTTTCGCAGTACGAGTTCTGTCTAGAGTCACCTTGCAAACCTCCTCAATTTTCGAAAAGATTACACCAAACACCGCTTCGTAATCCCTCCTTAGTTGGTGTTCGAACTGACGCGTCGCTACGATTTTCCCAGTACATCTCTGTGTAGGTGAGCTGAGGGAGGTAGGCTTAATTATCGTGCGTAGTTCTAACGTTACGATGTCGTACTTCTAGTCGTTTCCATGCTAATACTCGTATCGATCGAAAACTTGGCTATCAGCAACACGTGTGCGCTCGCCACAGCGGAGTGTGGTTTTCTTTCGCATTGAGGTTGAAAAAAATCTAAAATTGGACTACTCAGTACATATGTTTGGACGCATAATAGACGTTGGGTGTCAACCTCGGACAATTCATGTCGTCCAATATTGATTTTCATTCTTCGATTTATCAGATATTTTGTCTAGAATATTTTAAAATACTTCCCCATTATGCATTTTCCAAGTACGGTTTTGTCATGGACGTTGTTCCAAGAACATTTTAAAGTTTACTTAACATTATTTATTTTCCAAGTACGTTTTCATGTTGGATATTTTTGCTGGAAACATTTTCGAAGCACGTTTCTCAATTAAAATTTTTCAATACACTTATTTGAAAGCATCACAGACAGTTCCGCGGCTCTTACCAGACCCTCAGCCCAGGCCTTGTCCATCTCACCATAAAATCCGATTTTTTTTTACACCAATGACTTTTTTAATAGTTAGATTTAGGTACGCTTCACGCACAAAATCCATCATCATTTAATACATTCAATACTGCTGTTAACAACATAAATCAATCAGCTCTTATTTTGGTCAACATCAACAGACCATTTTCGTCACCAAACCTCGCATTTGGTAGTAATTCATCTTCAATTGATGTTATTCATTGAGACATGATTCATCGAAGTCAAGTGCCCCACCCCACAGCGACTCGTGAACCTTTTTTTGCAGTCATCTAACTCTCGCTTGCAGTGTGTTGTGCTCAACTGGGACGTGTGTTTCAAATGACGCTATGGTATCATTCAATTCACTTCTGCAATACTGTGTCTCATGCTCGCTAACTATTATAGGGCATTTCATTATTTCGAATTTAATTTCTGTAGCTGGATTTTTTGTCCGTGTACATTTTAAAACTGTATTTCTCGACACTTTCCATCATATCCTCGTCACTCAAAAGTATGTTTTTAAGTTTAACTCGAACGCATTGCGTAATACGTAATCCTTGTACAATACTAAATACGTCTTCTAACAATACGCATTGCGTATTACGCAATCCTTGTACAATACTTAATACATCTTCTAACAATACGCATTGCGTATTAACAATACGCATCTAACATCTTCTAACTATACCTTGCAGAAACCTCCATTAACTAGAAAACTCTCCCGGAAAGTCGCAGCTCTGGCAGCCGTATTTCGTTATCAAATTACATCCTTAGTTATCAAAACCTGGTCATGTACGCACGATCTAACATTTAGCGCGGACACGTTCTGTGAAGGCGTATCATTGCCACAGTGGTGCATCCAACCAAAGATGCTGGGGTGCTTTACTGTACATACACTGCCACAGCAGGACCAGAAGGTGTGGTCGATCCCTAGTCTAACTTTTCCGACGCCCAGTCAATAATCAACTATCCGGCGTCGATATTTGCATTTGGGCGACCATATTATATATAATAGATACTCCAACAAAATATTAAACTGTGATCTATGGTCTGTACTCTACCTGGTATGCCTGTTAGTGCCTTGCCTGGTGACGACTTGCTGGTACACTGAGTGTTGGTGCTTCTGGACCGAGGCTTGACTTGCGGGATGGTGTGCTCTGCAGACCATTAGTGTTTTGTTGGACTTGATGAAATATGAGTTAGTTGCCTCGCTAGATTATATGTTGATTGACTCACTAGATTATGTGTTAGTTGACTAGCTAGATGATATATTGGTGGACCTGCTAGATTATGTGTTGGTTGACTAGCTACATGATGAGTTGGTCGAGATGCTAGATTCTGTGCTGGTCATGTTGGTCGAGATGCTAGATTCTGTGTTGGTCGTGTTGGTCGACATGCTAGATTATTGGCTGGCTGATACATCGGTTGCCACTCCTGTCGATGCGTGTCGTACTCCTACGTCTGATGTCCGGACACTCCGGGATCTCACGGGAACTTTTCCACCAGGCCAATTATAACCATTCATAAGTTTGGCCACCGCAAGGTCTCGCTATTTTGGCTGCCTCTCAATGGGGCAGAGAAGAAGTTAGACCGGGATGTCGGTGTACGGTCGGAGTGCGCCGCTCGGTGGTCTCTCCTAACTTGTGAGTCTCATCAACGGCCCTCGGGCTGCTGGCTGTTGCGCCGTAAACCATAATAAGCAATGGGTGGAACAACGAAATTGGATGTCATACTAATGTTCAATAAAATCGTATCTGAATTTAAGACGACGATAACGTTGATGAGGGTGGAAGAAAGAACAAATGCACGTATGCTTCCCACGTATGTTTAAGAATAGGGGTGCATCTTTATTCTAAGCACTTTTAGTATTCGAGTTCTGAAATGTCTGAATATTTATGCTCAAACGGTTCATTATCATCCAAACCGTGTTGAATTTTGTTCATTAATCCGTAGTGAATAATTTTCACCCAGCTTAAGTATTAATGTTTATGAGAAAAAGAGAAGATTTTTTGATGAAAATTTTTGAGTTAGTGACTTTTTTAAGGGTTACATATTTGCATTCTATTTGTTAGGGTGAAAATATCCTATGGAGTAATTTATATTGAAAGTTTGAACGAAAATACTGTAGTTTAGTGCTGTAGAAAACTTACAATAGGTGAGATTTACTCCTTGAAATAATAAAACGACTACCGTAAGCGACCTTGGTCACCTCGAAATGACACTTCCAACGTCCAGGTCATTAAGTCTAAGTAAATAACGAATTGCATTACGTCAAAATCATTTAATTATTATATTAAAAAAAATAATGTTTTTCAATGTGCATAGAATCCCATCGTCTTGAGGTCGCCTTCGAAACACCAAGAGTGAATTTTTCATAAGAGCTTGGTTCTGCGTCCATCATATGTGGCTGCAAATGATGCTTGTGCATTCCCAATGAACTTAATGAACGAAAAATTATTCAATAAATTATTTCTTTCCTGCTCCAAGCAACAAAGGTCCTTCGAAAAGAACAATGAAGCACAAAAAATTGCACTTCTGAGGGACACAAGGAGGCTGACCAGTTTTTGCGCGAGGTAACCTCTCAGTTTTCTTTCGAGACATTAACTTCGCCTTTCGATTTTATTGATTGTAGTGCAAAGAGGACAAAAAAAGAGGTGCCGCAAAGGAACCGAAGACGTGAACTCGTTGCAAGGGACTAAATATAAACAGCGAACATGAACTAGCTGAGAGGGGCTAGTGAACTTGAGGTAGCTGCATGGGTCTAGTTAATATAAACGAACTGAAAAGGATTACCTAGTGAACACAAACTTGTTCTGACGAATAGTTTTACTCTGAAGCAAGACTACTGAATTTTAGGTGGTACTCTATCAAGTCGATATGTTAATAAATCTATGTTGGTGGAGGAATAGAAGTAATCATCTGTCAAGTTGTGATAGTTAATTTCGTGTATATCATTGGTATCATTGGTACTACATGACTCCTCATCTCGAACGGAATGTTCGAGACCTAGAGCTCGACAAGTCTAACAGCATAAAATTCAAGGCAGCTTACAAAATTGAGTCTATAGCCCTTTACCGTATGAATAGACTTTAAAATTCACTTTCCTAATGATTGTGCCAGTTTCCAGTCGCTATTTTCGTGAAAAGCTCCATGCAGCCTTATTGCAAGTATATATGCGGCTGCAGCTAGTTTTCATACAAAGCTAGATGCAGGCTTATCACCAATATAATTAATCGTAGATTGTCTTTGCTCGAATCGAGAAGAAGTTCATGATTTGAAGACGCGATTCTACATCGAGAGAAAGTTTCATCTTTACGGAACGTTTCTTCGCGAAGAAGTCAACGCGTTTGCCAAATTGGAACAATTCAGGCTTGTTTTGTAACGGAGCCGTCGCACCCTTTGGTGACCCTGTAATGTGCGTGGAGGCGCAATTTACGCGAGCTCGTTTGACCGTCATGGACTCGCTGTAGCGGCGGCGTCTGATGCCTTTAGCGAACTAAACAGACACGCTTTGCTTGGGCCTGGTCGAGACAGGCTTCTATAGCATACGGTCTCAGCCTACTCGCTTGCACTCATGTGCGTGGGTGATGCGTGAGGCAGACTTTAATTTTGTTTTAATTTTTTTTACTTTAAATGTGACTTATAACATTCTCCCCGGCAGTAAGTTAATGCATCATATCTTCCAATCAGGAGCCTGTCGACTCGTGAAATCTTTCCTTTGAAAAAAGAATGCCATGACACGAGTGTTTTAGTGTCCCTGACTTCTCTTGTTGGACATTAACTGACCGTTTTCAAGGGCACGAATATATATGGAGAAAATGTAAAAGTTGTCTAAAACCAACCCCTTTCCGTCATAAAACCTACATAGAAAGTGGTAATGTTCATACATATCCATCCGTCTTTGTATATCGACAGGGGCTTTGAACAGTGAACGTGATCACACCATTGAAACTCATTCACTAAGCTTGAATGCTACGAAACAAGGCAACTAGTGCGACATGGAAATAAGAATTTATAAGTACTATTCAGTTTTTTTAAATAACCTAAATCTCTAGCTGGATGGTATTACTCCTAATTGCTATTCCAGTGTAACAATCTATTTTGTTATGACATTACAATAAGAAATGATCGTTTACAAGGAAACCTGTAAACGGAGTGAGTAGAATTTGTATGAAATGGAACTTTTTTCGGCTTGAATGTCAATTTACCTTTGTGTATTATCTATAAGATATTATTCGCATATATTGCAGCCGGTACAATATTTTTTCGTCCTATATTCCCATCTCACTCAATTTACGCATACTTTAAAGCTACAACATATACTTCATTGCTATGCACTGCACCTACAGCTAACGAATGTCTAAAATGCATCGTAACTATGTAGTGTTGTCATGTACGACTGTGCAATTTCGATTAAACAGTAAGTAAGCATATTCTTTATACCTACATTTTAATGGACGTATTTGAATATTTGAGTTTCATCAAAATTTATTTCCGGTTCCCCAATATTATTTTTTTCTAAATTTATGTGTGAATCTGTAAGTAGGAAAATATTTTCTGTTCCACTCCCACAATGACGAAAGCCGCACAATAATGAGCTACAGAAGAATATATTCCATTTCAGAAAAAATTAATGCTGTATATTGTTGTCCTTTGAGGTTGTATTACAATTGAGAAATTCACTCTTAAGAATTTAATAAATAAATTTGGCGGTAACGAATTGGCGGTACTAAAAAATTATTCAGGTTTTGTTAAAGTCGAGAAGTTTGTCGACCACAATTTAAAATAATTTGTCTTCAGTTACTTAATTTGCATAATGTAATGCTTAATGACATGAGAGTTCACTTGAGCTAGTCTTCATGAGGCTTTCCAGAGAGGTGACGCAGAAGCTCGTAGGTTCTGTTTGGGACGCAGGAGTTAATTGCGGACTAAATACAGGGGGTCGCGACCAGTGTTACCGCAGTTTAATCGTCCATTTAGTGCTCATTAAATATCTGATAACATAATCTCGATCTTCATAACGAACAAAATGAACGTACGTATTAGTCACTCAATTTTACGATAGTTTAACACGACACTGAATAGTTCGATATTAATTAAATACTTTGTGGTCAATCTCAGTTCTCTTAACTTAATTAGCGAAACCTTGCTTGTATTAGCATGTTAGCGGAGTGCAGAGTTGGTGTAGCACCCGCAGTTATGAGGAAAAAACATATATAGATAAAGGGAGTGAAACTTGGCGACCATCAGTAGAAGCACCAGGTCTTTTGTCCTGGCCTAGTTCTGAGAGCTGGAGAGGCATGGCGAGGCCAGGTCTTGCTTGGGCTTTCGTTGTCCTCCTGCAGCAACAGCTAGAAAAATTCTCGTGAAATTTGAGCGCTGGATATTAGAATTGGTCTCATTGCGTGAGGATGGTTATGATACGATTCTGTGAGCTGATGAATGAAAGATTCCAATATGCTATAATAGTGAAATTTGACTTTCAAAATAGGATAGATTAATTTTGTTGTTTGTTGCAGATGCGCTATGGAAAACCAGATCATGAAATTTAGTGAGTAGGTTGTTCATTATCACTAATCAGTTTACCTGAGCCGTGGCCAGTCGATGTGCCAAGTGCAAACCTTGTTCCTGTCCTGAAAGATCTTTTCTACGCTTGAATTATCTGTGGAATGGTTCTCATTTTTCTGGCTTGCATATTGGCATCAGAACCACACCTGCGCATGTTGAGTTTTCGTACACTCATTCATGAACTGTTTTCTATTCTATAATTGATGGATTCGTTTGGCCTTTGCCTGCAGTCATTTAGTATTGCGGTACTTCTATTGCAATGTATTCCTCTTCCATCAGTACGGTCTTAAAAACATAAGTTGCTACAGAGTGAGACAATTCTCAGTTTTCTCGTTCCTGATCCTTTCGGTACGCAATGACTGTGACTGGGCCGAACCAGACTGCAGTGCTGCGTTGGACTACAAACGCAGACTGATTTGACAAGGCAAAATTTCGAATCTTATTGAACAAGGAAGTCGCTCGACTTCTTATCGAAAATATCAACCACAAAGCATCAAAATTTGTGGTCTCTTTAGAAAAAATTTGCGATCGAGCTTTGCTGTCAAATCGTATAATTCATCATTTGCAAGTAAGAACATTCCAGCATACCTTTCATAAAATCAACTTATAGACCACGTAGCTTAGTATTTGAACTATACTTACACGCATCAGGGATTCGTAGCGCGAGTGGTAGTGAACTTGCCTCCAGTTCAGGAGGTTACGTGTTCGATCCCCGGGCGAAATGATTCTCTTGGAAAAGAAAAATTAAATAGGATATCCCTAAACAACGGCACACCAGAGTAACATAGGTTAAGCTATGTAGCTGCCCGATATTCTTCCAGGGAAATTCAAGGTGTGGTGCGAAGGGAAATTTGATTCGAAGCTTCCAATTCTGTCGGCACTGACTTGAAAATACAACTCAGATTTAGTAAAGTTAACGTTTGAGACGCAGGCTCGCTTTTAGGGGCATCCGAGCATAACTATGTAGACCTACGCAATTAATTTCTCGGGATTTTTCATTAACGTATCCATTTATGTGCTGATGTAATTTAAATATGTGCATATTCTGTATTTACACGAATTTCAGACGCGGTACATAATTACATACATACGTATTTTAGTTGTATGTGCACCTCCATGTTGTCTACAAATGTATTACGCACAGTACGCTCTCGAGGCGGCCAATGTGATTGCATACGTTGGAAATTCGTTAGATTATACACATTGGCAATTCGTTGGGTACATACGTTGGAAACTCGTTGGATTATAGGCATTGGAAAATCGTTGGGTACATATGTTAGAAATTCATTGGATTACATCCATTGGTAATTCGTTGGAGAATATATGTAGGAAATTCGTTGGATTACCTGCGTTGGAAATTCTAGCGTTGAACAGTTGTAGTGCCGTGCAGATAGACCGTTGCTGGTGCTGAGGAAGTTGCAAGAGTTTGGGAATATGATCGTGTTGCAAGGTCAGGTATGTTCAGTAGATATCAGTTCATATATGGTTTTATAAGTTCATTCACGAAGGCATATGAGTTCCGACAAGTTCGTAAAAATTAGTAAGTTAATTCATATAAATCGATAACTTCACTCATTTTGATTCATAAGTTAATTGGTTCGAGTCCACATAAGTACACATGAATCTATCTTGATTTCCTACATGCCTATAAGTGCATACAAGTTTATATAGGTTCATAAAATCATTTATATATATTTATAAGTTTATTCAAGTTAGTTCATAATTTCATTTCTGTGGGTTCAATAGGTCATTAATATAAGCACATATAAATCGATGTAAGCCTATATAACTCCACATGAGTTCATCCAAGTTCCGATAAGTCTATATTCGTCCATATAAGTTCATAGAGGCTCATTTGTTCATTCATATAATTCATAGAAGTGCATGTGAATGCATATAATTGAGCTTAAGTTCATATCAGTCCATGTAATTCACATAAGTTCATCTAAATTCACACGAGCTCATCTAAGCTGAGGAATGCGATCACATTAGAAATTCTAGCAATAAGCAATCACGCCGGCGTGTGTTCAGGCTGCACCACGCGAGGGTGCAGTGTTCGCACCAGCGTGTGTTCAGGCTGCACAACTCGAGGGTGCAGTGTTCGCACCGGCGTGTGTTCAGGTTTTGCACTAATTTAAATAGAATAGATATTTAAGGTACCGTTCTTTGGCTGAGTTTGATCAGTACTTGCCAATATATGCTTCTCTCGTCGCCTGTCCATTTAGAATGCAAATATGCGCTTCCAGTGAACCCGTAGGAAACATCTCGATAAATCCAAAAATCCAATGGCGTTGTTTACGTGTAATATAAATTAAGCAAATATATATGCATATGAAATAACATTTTTAGAAATTACGTAACGTGAAATAAACTTCAAGGGAAAATGCAGCAGAGGAAATGCACGTATTGAAACCTATACCTACAAAGTAGACTTACCGAGAATATATGCATGTGACATTAATAAAACGTTTGCTCACAACACTGCTACAGCGGCGTCCGCGTGAAGCTAATACGCTTAAGGCGTCGTAATTTGACCCATTAATTGTGATGAGCGCTAATAGAAATGATTAGGCATGAGTTAGTGCAGAAATTTTACTATTAACCTGAAGTTAAGATTTAATTTATTGGTGAATGTAAACAGTCTATGTGGATGTCACGGGAAATGATGAAACCAGTTTTGGATTTGGCGTTTATTTTTTTGCAATATCACCGGTTGCTTGATTTTATTCTAAATTTTCGATTCAAAAGCGGGCCTTCCTCTGAAAATTGTGCCGTTCTTGCCCGAAAGTTTTCTGGCACATTGATAACACATTTCTCTAAGTCATCAGAATTGTGATTTTTAGGTCATCTATGCGTTATGTTCGGCTAGTTACGACTACAACGAAGAGACTCACAATACCGTAAGATATTATGGGCAGATTATGTCAACAGAAAAAACATAACACAATTGCACCAACTAGTTCAACGCCCTCGTGTTGAACCAATCATACAATGTCACACGACGTCACTTGCAAACCACGAGCTCGTCAGCGATGGGCATTGCAATTATTATAATAATTGGATAATTATCCAAGGGCGTGCTGTGTGGAGGGATGACGTCACTACGGCAGGAAGCGTGAAGGGTGCAATCGGTACCCACAGTGTGGTAATTCCGGTGGCTTTCCGGCATAACGGACCACCTTCTGACACAGTGAAGGCATCTTTCAAAATATGGTTTAAGCAAACGAGCGGCAAAATCATCCTCTTTCATCTCCAGTAAAAAATTCTCGTAGCAGGCCCCTTAGTTGCCATAAAACTACACAAGCGTATATTGCTGATAAAACACACTGCAATGCAAAATAAACTAAACGAAAGGTCACTGGATGTTGAGACTCCCATTATCATCCGACGAAAACAAATTTGTTCCGGTGCCTCAATTCCGGGGAGCGGCTGTGATTCCATGGCTTGGGACGAAGAGTTGACGTGTTGCTGCGAAGTTTCGGGTCGCTTGAGTGACGTTAAAATGTGCGTGTCGTTGCACCTTGCAGCATGTGTCCAAGCTCTTCGTCGCCTTTGAGTGGATCGTATTGACGTTTTTCCTCTCTGATCGCTTTTTCATTGTTGTACATACACTGTACGTGCGTGGCATGGTTGGTAAGTTTTCTTGGCACGAGAAACGTGTACTTCAATTGACTTAGTTCTGCGTAAGCTTTTGAACTATTTTAGTGGAAATATTGTCCTAATACACAGGGCATGCTGAATCTAAAATTTATGTACATCTATTCAAGCTCATTCTACAGTGAACCAGGATTAAGTTAATGATTTGCATGCCCCATGAACTATGCTTGTAAGTGGACAGTCTAAGCTCAAGAAACGTTGAATTGATGCCTCGGCTTCACAAGCCGCCAAAGGCATGGAGCTCTCAAGTCTAGCAGTAACCTCACCGTTACCAAGACGTGGGGCAAGACGAAGAAGAAGCAGAAGAAAAAAAAAGTAGGAAAAGAAGAAGAATAAGCAGAAAAAAAGAAGAAGGAAAAGAAGTAAGACAAGAAGAAGAAGAAGAAAAAGAAAAGAAGAAGAAGAAACGGAAGTTTGCAACTCGACAGCAGACGCCGGCGCTCTGGCTCCGCAAACATTATCTAAACTGGCGTTTTGAAGCTGGTCTTTGTGGCGAATTTTCCGCTCATTGAGCCTGTGTTTTGTAGGTCTTGGGACTCGGGAGGCTTGTACGCACACGGTGCTTATGGAGTTGTTGCTGCCGCAGCCCTCAATTATTCAGAGCGCGCCTCATCGCTCTGGGTCAGTCAACGCTCGATCGATGGGCTGCTGGCACCAGGTTCCACGTCACTCAACTTCTGCCTGTGCTCCTAATTTGTGTTGTGGGGCTGTCTTCAGATGTGCGCAGGTAGCACTTTGTTCAGGTGTTTGTGTAGCTTCTGTTGGATGCACCAAGAGAAGCTGGAATCCAAGAGCTCTTCATGAGTTTCAGAATGACTTGTGGTGAGTTTTAAGATGCGTAGGTGAGGTGCTGATACGTCTTCACATCCTGAATTTTGAAGAAAAAGTCGTTTTCCAAGGGATGACATAATCTGTTTTGGGTTTAGATCGTGATAAAAGTCGCGCCATTACTATGTTACATAGGTGGGCAAGGGGATATTAAACGATGTATGTGGGTTGACTGCACGGCCCACGCCCACTGAGGCAGGTGAGTCTCTCTTTGAAGACGCGGCCATGGCTTCGACTTTAGCTTTTATCGCAGTCCTCTAGCACGATTTCTTTGAGACAAAAACTGGCGAGCTATTTCCTGCTCCGTTACGCTCTCATAAAAGGCTAAACATTAAAAATTATACGTCAGCATTGATTTCAAAGTTCAATTTGAAAGATTTTTCCACCAAGTTTGTCTTACTTCCTTTCGTTTTTTAAAATTGAATTAAAAGACTGAGTTATTCTTCTCACAAAGAAATTTTTGGGAATGGAACTTTACCATTAATATTTGGTGAAAGTTCATGAAATAGTTGGGGGCTGTTCACCTTGCAAATCACATAACACCAGGGCCCTTAGTTGGAGTTCCTCCTTCGCTAGTTAAAATGTGAGTACGGGTTTCATATTAGAAAGCAGTCATAGGTGCTACGCAAAATTGGTACCTACGTACATTTTCTTTTGAAAGCGAGAAATGTACTTGAGTTTCGGGGACCTCTCATGAATTCCTCCTAGTTTACTTCATGTACTGTCCCACTCGAAAGTTTATCTTTTCATTTTTCATGACGACCGATGAACTCTCATCTCTCCCAAGATTATCCTTTGAGTGCTGTTTACCCCTGCAATGATTAATTTGAGACTACATTACTGAGGGAATATCACGTTAAACTCTACCGCTTGGGATTGGGTGCGTGCAGTAACTCATTAAACTATCTGTTGTTGATAAAAGAAAGGTACGTGACCCAAGGGAGTTCGAGGTAAATTGAGGTTATGCATGACTACGTTCTTTACCATGAGTCAAGTGAAAACGAATGCAAGTGAAAACGAATGTCGTTTCTAGCTGGACAGATGAAAAACAATTAAACTCTTAATACAGTGATAATGAAATGTGTCCCTTGGGAATGACAGTATGTTTTTGTTTGCGAGTCTCTTGTTGTTACAAGCTTTAATGGGGACGTACGCATGTTGAAAATTAATTGATGTCTCTAGCGTCAGTCAACGTCAGTAAGTAAGTGAACTGCGTTGAGATATTAGACACGTGTCAAATGATGTCTGCTGATGATGTAACGCATATATTTTTTAAGTTTCGCGTAAAAGTCTTCAAAGAAATCTATGCGTACAACTAAAGCCTGCCAACGCTGGGAAATTTTCCACACAATCTGTTCAAATGGAATCGGAAGCCTTGGACGTGGCAGTACGCTAAGCCCGAAGCGTTTGGCAGACGCGAAGAGGAAGGTGTACAGGGCCAGTTATAGAGCCTGTGGTCTCGATCTATTTGTGTTGGAGCATCACCAGCACAATACCTGTAGCTATTGTACACACCTGCTATTTTACACCTGCTCACACTCGAAGCTCGTGGTCAACTTTGCCTGCGTGGGGCGAAACAGACTGGCGAGTGGCCCTGACCAACCAGGGACTTCTGTACGTGCGACCCTTTTCTCTTTATCAGCGTTACGTACGTGTACGTGCACGTATCAGGGCTCCGTAGTACAAGTGGTAGTATGTTTACATTAGTCATTTGATTCGTTCAAGAGTCGTTGGACATAAAATACAACTTTCCAATGCTCAGCAATGAGGTCAGTACAGTTGATGTTCTTTAAGCAACGGGTGTGGCAAGAGCTGCATTCCGTTTTTAAAGCTGGTAGCCATTAGAACACATGAACAGTTTTTGAAGTTCAGTAGTGATAATGTATAATGGAATAAAAGACAATGTTCTTGAACCATTGCTGCCGTTGTTCGGAACAAGTTCTTGCGCGGAGATCATGACAGTTGAGGACCCGTTCCCAGTCAAAAGTGAGTCCAACAATAGGGTTGTCAATTCTGCACGCAAACGATAAAAACCTACAAATGATTAGAAAATTATCATGCACGACGGTTTTCAGGATCCACTGAAACAGCATTTTCTAAAGAAAAATGATCAACATTTAGCTCAGAATGTTTCTCACGAACGTAGTTATTAAATAACGGAATTATTCAGTCCTGGGAGCATAGTGCCGTAACACACGTAGATCAAAAAATTTTCTATGGGGATACAGAGGTAATAGGACGTGAACCTGATGTTCGTATTGAAGACTGAGTCAGCACTTCAAGCATGAGGACAGCCATTGTGAAGTACAATGCATCCGTCCCGTACAGCGCCGTGCCAAAGCTCTTTTTTTGGTACAGGAACTCGCCCCAATGCCAGCAGCTCCTAGAGCTGTCTCGGTATTTCTAGCGTCTGAGTTATAAAGCTTCGCCATGTTTGCTTTGTCTCCGCCTGAAACTTACATAAGCAGGTATTGAAAAAAATTTGCTCACGTAGCACGATGGGTTTCGGATTTGGCCGCGAGATTCCTGCTTTCCTCTGCAGCAGAAAATGGAAGTTTTGAAGTGATGGAAGCCTTGAGCTTACCCCGATGTTTTTTCTAAAGACGGATGTGAAAGAAATAGAGAAAGTTTTGGGAAAATTTAGTAAAATTAATTAATCAGTAATGATTATTTTACTATCATGTATCTCTATTTAAGTTTTGGCATGGGGCCCTTCAAGAAATATTTGCCGGTGTTCAAGAATCAAGGTTTGTTTTTCATTTTATGGACAGATGTAAAACTCCTTAACTAACAATATTTCAATTAAGATAATGATCAAGCGATAACGTGGTTGTGTGCTCATTTTGTTTAAAGATATCTAACGTACCATTTTAAGTCTGTTGGTAACCAAACAGCAAAAACGAGAAGCTCTCAAAGGTAAACATTTCTCTGCAATTGAATCGATGTTATTGAAGCGAATCAGAAAAGGCGTTCTTTTCACTGGCTACGACACAGCCCTTTGAGAATGTATGTATCGTCCACAACAATTGTCGCGTGCTTTTGAGAGTCGAGTTATGCATAAATTCCTCGCATAAAGCAACACTATACAAAGGCGCATCATTTCCTAATAGACACGGAGAATAGTAAACATGATAGCTCTTAGAAATCAATAGCCACGGAGAATAGTAAACATGATAGCTCTTAGAAATCAATAGCCACGGATAATAGTAAACATGATATCTCTTAGAAATCAATAGACACGGATAATAGTAAATATGAGATCTCTTAGAAATCAATAGATACGAAGAATAGTAAACATAAGATCTCTTAGAAATCAATAGATACAGAGAAAAGTAAACATGAGATCTCTTAGAAATCAATAGATACGGAGAATAGTAACATGAAATCTCTTAGAAATCAATAGATAGGGAGAATAGTAAACATGAGATCTCTTAAAAATCACAACTGTAGCCAAAATTCCGCTGAATTAGGCTCGTTTTTGACTATTTTTTACTTAGTCATCATGATTTGTTTCCTATGTTTTCGCAATGTAGCGTTAGATAGAAACATTCTCAAATTGGTTAAAATGGAATTTAAGATCGAAGTTTGTGTACAGAAAAACTAACACTTGTGCCCTTCGACCTTGAAATGGGTACAGGCTGCGTATTGAAGTGTGAATTGCAATTTGCTCGAAATGAAACCTTTGTGGATTACATTTTCATGGTGAAGTTACATTTGTCACGCTATAACTCTCATTTTTATGTGCAATGAGTCTGATATTCCATAAGTTACTACGTACTCTATAGGCTTGTTCTCTCTGTACTGCGCTAGATTCATGACATATCGTAGGGTACATTGCCTTCGAAGGTATCAACGACTTATCTAGTTACTTATTCCATGCATTCGCATCAGGAGATTGGACAGTTAGAAAAAGTGGCTTTCTTCCAATAGATCTGGTTCATACGGTGTCAGACTGATGCGCATCTCCAATAAAGGTCAGGCATGAATTCCTTGTTCAGCTTGTCATGGAATTTTTGCATACAAACGAATGGCTCATGCAGAGTTATCAAAGGAAGAATTGGCACAGATTATGTATTCTTCGAAGAAACGTTCACAATGACATGAATGCCACCTGAGCTCTTTCTTTAGAGGGTCTGGGGAGCGGTGGTTCTATGTATCTATTTGTGAATGCATTGTTGGAGCCGGACTCCTTTTACCTCAATTCAGACTTCACTTTGACTTTTGTTCATTAAGTCTTTCATTTTATACGAAAAATACTTTGAGAAAATCATGAAAAAATTATTCATTTAGTTTGTTTTCCGTTTCGATGGCAGTAATAGTTCACATTTACGACACCTGAAGTACGGAGCCATTATGTAGTGACCCGCACCTGCCTATTGGCTTCAAATCAACCAAATTACCTGCACCCGCTGGTTGGTTTTTTGGGACACCCTACAAAAACGTTTTTAACTTCAATGTGTATTTAAAAAGATGTCAATTTTATTTCCATTATCCTACTTCAAATACTCGGAAAAGTAGGTTATTCTTCCTCCCACATTTATATGTGCGGTCTCATTTATTCCGAATCTTTACTTAATTGGCATCTTGTCTCATGTGAGGCTCGTGTGGTTACCAGTGACCTCCATTAACAGCTGCGGTGTCCACCATTAATACAGCAGCCGTAGACTCAACAGATGTCAAGCGCTGCTGCACGGCCGGCCAGACACGAAGAGTCGCACGTCCGATTATGCCCTTATCTGCACCTGTAACTCTGCCCTTATCTGCACCTGTAACTCTGCCCTTATCAACACATGCAACTCTGCCCTTATCTGCACCTGTAACTCTGCCCTTATCAACACATGCAACTCTGCCCTTATCTGCACCTGTAACTCTGCCCTTATCTGCACATGTAACTCTGCCCTTATCAGCACGTGCAAGTCTGCCCTTATCAGCTCGTGCAAGTCTGCCCTTATCAGCACGTGCAACTCTGCCCTTATCAGCCCTACGCGCCAAATTCCACACACTCGTTATAACTTTTAATGCAACAGGAAATAGTGTCCCTGCTTTTGATTATTTTACGCTCAATGTAGCATTAACGTGCCCTCAAGAGAAAATGTGTAATATGTATAAAAAATATAGTCGACTAAGAAATAATTTATAAAGTAACTGGTCGAGTGGCCTCGATTTGACAGGCCAGAGACTTAAATCTAAGAGGATAATAACTTTTGACAATTGAGCTCATAAACTCAAGTAACAGCTACTGAAAGTCACAAGTAGTAAAACTCAACCATATCCAGGTAACTAGCTTAATTTTTACTGCATCGACATAATATTTGGACGCATTCTTCTCATGGTCTTCTGCAAAGAAGTGTCAGTAAGGCCATGTAAATGCTCAACTGAGCTGTCATTCCAAAGCCCCGTTGTGTTAACGGTTTGCTAACGTCACTAAAATAAGTTTCTGATGTCAATAATAAACGTTTTTGTGTTTGTTTCATATATGTACGTGTTGAATCATAGTTTCTTCATTGCCCAGCCATCATACAAAACAGCATTATTAAAAGTTCATTTTTGAATCATGTGATACCTGATTTTATAAATAAATTGTAGAGTTTCGAAGGATACTTATTACGAGTACGCATTTCATCGCGAGAAATTTCTGATACAATTTTTACTGTTGATCGGAGATAAATAGGTGGCAGAATAGTTTCTGACGTCATTCGATAACATTGGGGCTCGTAATATCATAATTGTAAGAGCCATGACAGCATTCAAACATTTTATCGTACGACTGGTTGCTTGGTAAAATCCACAGACGTTCACAAAATATGTTCACTCAGAATCACCCGGAAAAGTCTACGGAGTTAACTACAGATATTTAACTTACTCATCGTGCTCTCATGAAGTCTTAATTTTTACTATACGTAGCTTTGCCACTTTAATACATGGACACCGCTTCTTTCTAGTAGGTATAATTTCAACACTTGATAACAGTGCAGTAAGTGTGCAATGCAATCACATTGCGTGCGGGCATTCAGAGAGCTTGGCGTGCTGCATCTGATAACAGACGTCGATTTTGCTTCCGGGTGCGCCGACACATTGCTCACAGCTCAGCGTTTGCAGTGCCATTCCAGTGCACGAATTCGTACTGGAAAATAGAGCGCAATTGTTTCCGTTGAGAGCTCGTCAGCAATTAATTGTTCTTTTGACCCGAGGAGTTTTTAATTTTTGGGTTGGGTTTAATATTGTGATTTGGTATCTTTTAGATTCTAGTGTAGACTGCAACTCTAGAAGCTCAAAAATGATTAACTTCGCGATAGAAAACCCGACACAAAATGGTAAGTTTAAATCAGCTGAAATTACTTTAAAATAACGCGTGTGCTACTTTTTTTTAGCGGCTGGCTTACTATTTTCATTGTGCTAAGCATCATTCTTACTTTTCTTAAGTTGAAATTGACCTCAATGTTTTTTCACAGTGCGCAGTATTTTCCAGGGATGTCCAAATTAATGGCAAGATCCAAGTTTCGTGGTGCCTCTGCTTAACAACGCAGCACCTGGCGGCGCTTGACGAATGTTTCTTTTGGTTACTGAAGAATTGATCGATTCATGACGACCAGTTGACGACGAAAGAGGTGGACCCATTCTCCCACCCAGCAACATATTGGACATCACAGTCACACTTGAAAAAATGTTCGCAAAAATTCAGAGAAATTTTTTTTTGAGCGAAGTGAAAATTCTGCAACCGATTAGAGTAGATTAGGTCTAATGTGTAATGGTTGATATGATTTGGTCTAATGTGTAATGGTTGATATGATAATTCCCTGGAAAATGAAGATTTCTCAATTCTCAAAATTACTTCAAAATCTTCTAAAGTTCAATAGTGTCCGCTCATTGCTCCACTTTTAAAGGAACAGTTCATCTAGAAAATTTCCCGGACGTGCATTGATCGTGTGGTGAAGATATTAAACCCAGCGATGTGGTGAGAACTTTGGAATACAATGAAAAGACTTGTAGAAAATGTGTGCTGCGAATGTTGGAGTTGGTGTTCCGTATACTTTTAATTCGAGCGCAGTCCGACTAACGTGAGATCTCCTCAGCGATCAAATTTAAATCGAAAATTCTCAGTTTTTCCTTCCACTGGAATCTCCAGTCCCAATGACCTGTGTTCAGACGTTCTTCTTGACTTCTTCTCATTCATACCGTTTTATCATTGACACTTTCTATGCACATGCGTAGTGTCTCCTTGATAAGCAATCAAATTTCCTACAGTTTATTTAGTATGATTTGACCATCTCTGTATTTTTTTGTGGAGTTGAACCAGCTCCTTTCGATGCGTCGCTTAAACTCCATAACGAATGTTTTACCTTACACTAACTTTCATCCAAAATAAGACAGTCCAATTGTGTAACAAATACTCATCTCAGCTTCTACATTGCGATCTTTCCTTATTTTCCTCTCATTCCTTCACTACTCAGTTCGCTTCCTACGTGTGTTCACCTCTACTCACTAACTTTGGTCGACTCGTGAAGAGTGCCCTGCACACATCAAAGTTTCCCAATCATGACGTCGGCGACCGGTCAAGCCTCGGCGGTCAAGGCGGCCAATGCGGCTGCGCCGGCCGTAAACGGAGGCCGTTTTGACTTTGACGACGGCGGGACGTACTGCGGGGGCTGGGAGGACGGCAAGGCGCACGGCAACGGCGTGTGTACCGGGCCCAAGGGTCAGGGCGAGTACTCAGGGTCCTGGCACTACGGCTTCGAAGTCAGCGGGATCTACACCTGGCCGAGGTCAGCACCAAGTCCTGGGTGTGGGGTTAATGGGGCCTTTAAAGGGAATTTCAGGGTGTTCAAGGCGTTATTTTGAGGGAATTTCAGGGTGTTCGAGGCATTATTTTGAGTGAATTCCAGGGTGTTCGAGGCATTATTTTGAGGGAATTTCAGGGTGTTCGAGGCATTATTTTGAGAGAATTTCAGGGTGTTCAAGGCATTATTTTGAGGGAATTTCAGGGTGTTCAAGGCATTATGTTGAGACTGCTAAGGGAAAGGCATCGATGAGGCTGAGGTAAGTTCAAGTTCCATTCCCCGAATTTGATGATGTTTTTTTTACGTGAAGTTGAGAGAAAAATGCCTTGTTATCGTACTCGAATTATGAGTAGCATACATGGCTGAGCGTATTCACGAATGTTAAGTATGATGTTCAGGTAATTCTTGAATCAAGTCCAGAGGGTGAAATGCCTCGTTATTTTCATATTGATCTCTGAAGTTATTAGTATGTTCGCAGGTACAGGTAAGTTACAACTGTTGAATATAAAAGTGTTGTATTTCTTATTTCAATTTCGTAGTATTATTAGGATTTTAATTATTTTGTGTGTTGTGGTTACGAAACAAGCTGCACCTTTCAAGAGCATAGCCCATGTGATGCAAAACACAAAACGTGGGATCATTGTAATTTTTACTACACGTAAGTTAAGTACAACATGAACGCTCGGAGTACACAATGACTTTGAAACTAGCCGCTACTGCACGTGCATCGTCTAGCTTTTCTGGTAAACAACAGTCAAAGAGGTCGAAGGCGTTTGTGGAGCTTTTTTTAAAACGGTTTTTGTAGCTTTTTCGAATTGGGTTCATGCAACTTTTCAAACACGTTTGTGTAGTTTTTTCAAAACGCATTCGGCATCAGCTTCAAACATCGCCTTGCGATGGGTCCAATACTGTACAGAGTGTCTCACACAAATGTAGACTTCACTTATGAATAATCTATATATTAATATGCTTGTACCTACCTACGTACCTACCGTTCCGTCACGCGTTGCCACTTTTCAACTGAAATTCCCAGTCTCGAGCAAAGTATCCTGTATATGGGTTGCATGTTTTGCTATAAAAAGCCTTCTTCGCAGCAAATTTTCAGTTTCCCTAACAGAGTTCAGACTACTCGCATCATCAAGAAGAAAATTGCTTCCACGACCGGACTTTCTCTGCCCTGAACCTTTAGCCTCTGTCCAAGACTTGAGAGGACCATTTCTCATGGGCTGGTTTATCTAAAGTTTGTTTATATAAATTTCCGTAAAATTTTCACGGGTCCTGCTAGTCTATATATTCATACGCGTGTACCTACCTAATACGGGTTGCATGTTTTGTCATAAAATGCTAGTCTTTGCAGCACAGTTTGGTAGCACGGATACAATTTATTCCCGGTCGAACGAGGATGATTGCACAAAATTGAAGAATTTATGAACTTATTAATTGGATACTGTATATTAGTCATGCCATTTTATAACTTGCAATATGTGTTCATCAAAATTAGCTATTTAAATTAATATGTTCATTAAAACCCGTTATTGTTAACGGACGTACATATTAGTTATCAGAATAATTTGCAAGGGTACTTCTTGTACCCCATGCAGTGCGATCTCGCACGTCTGCTTGGGAACTTCTGGTGTGGAGGTTGCCAAAAGAAGTCCTGTGTCTACCTTCCAAAAGTTAGAATTGAATATTAGATATTAAGAAAAAACGCGTTAACTATCTTGGAAATAATCAATTATGAAATTTTCCTGTTGCTTCATCACTGCTGCTTCACATCACATTGGTTGTATTGGTTAGGGTATTTTTCTAAATTTCAATTCCTGAACTTTTGTTGTCCTCCTAATATTAGAATTCGGACATAAAATTCAATTGGGATAATTTCCTCTACGAATTTTGAGAAAAGAGAGGCAATTGAAGAACTTCAAAAGTTTCGAGCAGGGTCTGAAAATTAAATTTACAAGCACATCGGCTACTGCTCGCATCAATTAGATGAAATCAGTAAAGTACGAGGCACTCTACGGAGCTCGCCCACCTCTCGCACAGTTAATAACACCAATAGTAGTACTAATAATAATAATTATAATAATAATTTTGATATTACAATACCCCCTCAATGTCCAATCAATGTAGTGAGGAAACGAACTGTGGACGAGGCGCTACACGATCTGCACAGTTTGGTGAAACGATTGTGACGGCGTCGAGGTCAGCAGGCCTGGAACTGAACGTAAAAACGGTGTCTCGCACTACACAAAAACCTGTGATGTGAATATTTAACGGCAAGTATCTGGTAATATTTTGCATGTATTAGCCTCACAAAAAAGAACCTTGTAAGACCAGTATAAAAAATTATAAGCGTTAGAGATGTTTTTTAGCCTAAAATTCCTAAAGTATCGTCTGAAACTAGGGTGAATGAGTTGAATATGCACACAAGTGCATAAGATATGAACGACTGCTTTTGCAATATTTTATTCATTTAAAAAAACGACGGGATTGTTTTAGAGTGGAATGCATGAGGAATTAATCTTTTCTTGCTTACAGTACCACCCAACCCAGAGTAAAGTGTCTCACGACGGGAATACGATTTTAAACTTATTTTCTGGCAAAATGGTTTTCGCAGTCGTAAGCAAAACTCCACCAGTGTCAGTGTCACATTTCTCCCAATCAGCTTCAGAGTAGTGTCTTCAGTTTGGCTTGCGAATACATTTGACATTTGCCGTGCATCTGAGACGACTTTAATTTATTTCACTTGAACCTCTGCTGAGACGTTGCCTGGATCTTTGTTTGTGTGTGGAGTCAGTGTCGATTTTTTAGGACGACCGTAAGTCTGGCGGAGGAACTTCCTCTTCCGCAGTCCGCGTCCGGTCGGCGGCGCGCTGAAGGTCTTCTTTAAGACGACGGCAGCGCTACTCGCTTCAAGTCCTGCTCGGTGAGTGTGTGGAAAGAGAGCATGAAGATTGTACACAAAATACGCAAGGGAAGGATATGTGTCACACATGGAAAGGGAGGATGAAGGCTGTACGCAAGAGAAGTACATGTGTCACACAGAACTGGTGAAGAAAAGAAGATGAAGAATATTCGGCGGTTGTAAAATCCTCAATTGAGTTGAACTCCTCTTAAAGTTGAAGTTAAACCCCTCAATTGAATTGAACTCCTCTTAAAGTTGAAGTTGAAGTTGTGCCAGCCACCCAAACGATGGGTTCGGTAGGCTCAGGCTAACAACTTGAACTTAACTAACTTGGATAACTTCTTCGACGCTCGGGCAACTTGAGCGAACTTTGGAATTTTGGAGGGAGTCATTTCGCCGCGAAACCTGCGTGCAACTTGAAGGCTTTCATCAAGTTAGTTTTCAGTATATATTTATGCTGGATGGTTTTTATGAGCTCTGAAATTTAAAAATTCCGAGGAAGGAAATCACGGATTAATAAAACACTTTTATAGTTCGTTTTGAAGTTGGACTTTTAGGGGGAGACTAAATTTTATCATCCGCGCCAGAGTCACAGGTTTTTAATGCTGACTTGCCGGACCAAGCAATGCCCGAAAAGCTTTATATTCCTTCATCTTTCACTGGGTTTGGGTTCCGACCTACACTGGTCGCATCAAATGTCTTCATTCGGAGTTTCTGTGCCAACTGTATGACTTACGACCTCATGAAAGAGCAGCACAGAAAATCAGGAAAAACTCCCCATGGCTCTCATTTTTCTCCATGATAAGGTGCCGTTAAGATCCTTCGTCTTCAGATCTTTTTGGCACACAGCCACATTTTACGAGAATTTACCGGTACACAGAATCGCAGATCGTTAGTTCCTAAATTTTATGGGGTATTCAATTATTTTTTATGAAGAATACGGCGCAAATTTGACAGGTCTTTTTTCAAGTAACTTCGCCTTCACTGAAAGTCTCACAATTTATGGTTCATTACCTTGAGTTGCGAACGATGTTCAAGTGGGGGTCAATTCGTTAATTCTTACCCCAAACAAGGCTTGGTCGAGGGTGAGATTGCATTTCCGAGAAAATAATTACTCGTTTATCGAAAGCCGAAGCGAAGGAATGACGTCAGTCACTGCGGTACCGAGGCACAGTGTAAATTTTCTGTGATCAGGAGTGATGGGAGAGAGAGGGTAGAAAAATTTACTAAGCTTATGTTAGACGGCATTATACAAACTTATTAAAGTTCATCGCATTCTCGAGTAGAGGCAGTAGGAGTTGGTGATGTAGAGCCACCGAATCTCTCTTAGAATTTTCAAAAGCATCGCATATCTTACTCAACAGTAGTGGAACATTCAGGGCTATAGTAATGTAAAAATCATTATTATGATTATTATTATTATTATTAATATTACTGTTGGTGTTATTAAATTGTAGCTCTGCAATGATTAGAAGAAAATTTATGAAAACAGCTATGAGAAAAAGACGATGATTTGACATGCGAGGCTCAATTTCGAGATGGAAAGATGATGGTTCTTGAGTTAGAAAATAATTCAGCAGGTACATAGCTATAGCACTAGCACGATATGGAATTCAGAAACGGAGTTTTATGCGAAATAACGTTTAGAATCACGCACATATCATTTAATTTTAACCTAAATGGCTCTACAATTTGTATGCTTAAATATCCTATGGTACTCTACTACAATTTTTATCATTACAATATCCTAAGGGCTCGACATTTTGTATCCTTACAGTATCCTAAGAGGCTCGACATTTTGTGTCCTTTCAGTGCCCTAAGGGGCTCGACATTTTGTGTCCTTACAGTATCCTAAGGGGCTCGACATTTTGTATCCTTACAGTATCCTAAGGGGCTCGACATTTTGTGTCCTTTCAGTATCCTAAGGGGCTCTGTATTTTATATATCTACAGTGTCCTAAGGGGTTCTGCATTTTGCTTCGCTACTGTACCGTAAGGGGTTCTACATATTACATCCTTACAGTATCCTAAAGGGTTCTCCATTTCAGATCATTCACAGAAAACAATTTTGTACTCACTCTTCTACTTACACATAACACGTACATAAAATCTCACTGAACACAAATAAAAATTTCGTGATGAAAAACGCGAATTGTATCCAACGTGATTCCATTCTCCCCTTTAAAGCAAATCAATTTCTTTGTAGGTACTCATTTGCATTTTCTGGGTGAACATTGCGCGCTTTGCGGGAAATTTGTTCTCTGGAAGACATGGTTACGATTGGCACATAAGCCAGCCGTCACAGCATCGCCATTCACCCAACTGAGGCGTGATCTCAAGTGATGCACTCGGCCACATCCTGTGATACTCAACGCTTTGGCCACCGTACGCTAACCAACGACGACGTTTGCGGTAGCGGTGAGGTGTACAGCAATTGCAGTAGCGGTGAGGTGTACAGTAATTGCTGTAGCGGTGAGGTCGACAGCAATTGCAGTAGCGGTGAGGTCGACAGCAATTGCTGTAGCGGTGAGGTCAAGAGCAATTACAGAGGTACAACAATTGCCATAGCGGTGATTTCAAAAACGATTGCGGTAGTGGTGATGTCGAAAACGATTGCGGTAGTGGTGATTGCGAAAACGATTGCGGTAGTGGTAATATCGATGTTTGCCGTAGTGGTGATATCGACTAAGATTGCTGTGGTGGTGATGTCGACTACGGTTGCGGTGCGGGTCAACCCTGGGGCGGTGTGATGGAAAGATAAGCGATCACGGGTGGCTGTGGCACCACCACGCCCGAGCTGAGAGCTCTTTTCCTCAGTAAAACGGGTCAGTCACGAGCTGTTACGGCGTGCAGGTATCGTTGTCAGCGTGTTGATGAAATGGATTCTTACCTCTAGCGTGATGTTTCATTTCCGAACTAAAGTTGACGTTTATTTTTATTACTTTTTGTCCTCTTTATTGGAAAGTATACTCGATTTCGGCTCTCTCCATGCTATAAATGGTTTCTAATTACAACGGTGCATTTAGTACTAGGTTTGTGATTATATCTCTTCAAAGTATCTATCAGAAAATGCCTTTCATGCTTACACCATGGGGGTTAGAAATCCTAAGCACATGCTAAAAGAATGTATAGATTTTGTACTCGATTTTGTACTCGTTATTTTGTAATCGGAAGCCTAAGGCTACGGAAGCCTAAGGGTACGGAAGTCTAAGGCTACGGAAGCCTAAGGCTACGGAAGCCTAAGGCTACGGAAGCCTAAGGCTACAGAAGCCTAAGGCTACGGAAGCCTATGGCTACGGAAGTCTGGTGCCATTTCTTCATGTGATGTGTCTCCGAAACATTATTTGTCGAGTAGATACTTAGCTGCACCTATCAGGCTGGTGCAATTACTACGTGGAGAAAATGACCGGGATTGAACTCTGGTGAAACAGACATTTCATTTCGTTGAACTAAACCAGGCTTAACTTTTTCGCTATGGCATTGCGAATTTTGGCCACCTGAGCACAAGTGTTGCCGCCGAGGTGGCCATGGCCCCCGTTTCCGCCGCCCTGAACGCAGGTGACTCATTCGATTATCGTTTCATAGCGCCGCCCAAACTCTACTTATTGATGCTAAAATTAGACGAAATTGCCGAAAAATTTCCGGAGTGAGAACACGGCTTAAACTGAGTATTTTCATGCACATATGTGCATTATTTTACGTAAATGTGTGAATCTGCCATGTAATAAATTAAAAAACTATTATTAGAATGTGTGCGTGTGTCTGACTGTCACTCATACGGGATTCAGGAAAATAACAGTCGCACAATCATTAAAACTAAATATGTAATAAAATGGGAAAATTTTCGATAGACAATAAAACTAGCTAAGGTAACGGAGGAGAAGGATGTTAAAAACATGTAATAGACGTTTCGAGTTCCAGCACATTATCAACACGCGTCTGCAAAGAACAACATGCATGTTTTTCTGCAGACAATTGAAAATGAATGGAAAACAGCGAATTAAAAAATGCAAAATTGAGGAGAAATTAGAATTAGCGATTCAATTATCTCCAATAAGCTCATACAGTGTTTTTTACCTATGTGTGCCTCGATCGGAGGCCCGAAACGTCTCGTAAATGTTTCTAATATACTTCTTCTCCGATGATCTCACTTCGCAATATTTTGAAGAAAGAATACTGGACCTCATCTACGAATAAACTCAAGGACACTTCTTTCTAATTTTCATTATGATCTTACTTCGGAATATCTTGAAGAAAGAATACTGGGGCCTCACCTAAAAAGGAATTTAGGGATACTTCTTTCTAATTTTTCTATCCTCAAAACGCATAGAATTTTAAATCGTATTTCCTAGCTATTTTTATAGAAGCATACCACACATATCGTCTTACGTGTAAAAACGTTTCACCACCACTATGCAGTGAATGAATTTTCTTTCTCGTGCTACATTCTTTCGTTTGTTAGATGACTTAAACATTTGTTTACTTCTCCAAGTTGAAGTCGCATCAATAGACGGGAGTGATAACAAATTCACGTGTTCAAATGTGTAGGAAACAAGTCCATTGTTTGTCATAAAGCCTATGTCCTACCATGTAGCTTTAGTTACCCATCAAAAAACCTAATATTTAATGTACCCAGTCAATTTTATTCGATGTCAACAATAATTGTTCGAAGGAAGTTAAAATAAATTATTAAAAATTATACAAGCTTCGTTCGTAACACTTGAGTGTTGACACCTCGTACGTACTCGCTTCTAAGTACAGGTCGTATTGTACTGCGTGGGAAAATGTAGACGATATATTGCTTGTGTACAAGATGTCCGTTATTTTATGATTATATTTCCTATGTTAGCAGGCTCATTGCGTTGCGAAGATACAATAATTATGCATGTTAATTATTCCTCGTGTATTTTAAAAACGTACTGTTTACAGGTTTATGTAGTATCATTTACAATTTTGTTTTTATCGCCGCCCGTTATGCATCATTATGTATCGTTATCTGTTCATGAACGCAATAATATTCTCCGTTATCTCCGCCAAAAGTTTCTCAAGGGGGCATTACGCAGCTATACATTGTCTGCTCGGTAACGATAAATATGCATAAACATACACGCCCGGCGGCGAAACGGAGATCCACATGATTACAAATTATCGGTGGGGCGGCAAAAATATGGACCTGGAAATCAGCACGGCGTAGTCCACGCCTGCCATATATGGGAGGTGGCCTGTGAGACTGACTTGTCAGAGGCCTGTGAGACTGACAGGTGGGATGAGTGTCTCAGCCAACTTAGTGAAGCATCGTACACTTTCTGATGATTCATTGACCCTGAAAGAACCAACTTTTTTCAAATGAATGAAATACCGGCTAACTTTTTCGTTACGACGTCGTTAATCATCTATTCGGCATCAATGTCTGCGCTCGAGGGGTCGCCAAAATTATAGATAATTACAGCTGCCCGGGAAAAAAGTTAGACTGCGTAAACGTTCGTTCATTCATTACGTATTTGTGTGCGTACAGCGTGCTATAAGTTCTTTGGTTCCTGCGTACTTTGTCCACATTTGGTTCGGTTCAAGTTTGGTTTGATTCACATTTGGTTTGATTCAAGTCAGGTTTGGTTAAGATTTGGTTTGATTTAAGTCAGATTTGGTTGACATTTAGTTTGATTTTAGTTGGGTTTCGTTCACATTTGGTGTGGTCCAAGTTTTGTTCACGCGTGGTGCTACAGATTCTCAGCTCATTAGGCAAGCCATTTAAAAGTACACCACTGTGTACATAGCGATTCGGAATATTTGGTCAATATCCTAATAGCCATAACACAAAAAATATTAAATATGTGACTGAAGAATCTCGGTCGCACATACACTCAACCACATATACAATATTTCATGACGGGGACTCGATTTAAAAATTCCTCCCTGTCATCATGTGTACAACAGAGCCCGTAATGCGCCACAGGCTCGTCAATGGTCTGCCAAACGACCTTGAAGAGTTCACTGCATGGATAGGTATACTTTTACTACACTTAATGTATAATCACTTAAAACCAAGCTAACAAACCAAAATTATACACAAAAGCTGTGTCTTTTCATCTCCTACTGTATTTTCGTGGATCACTGGACATTTTCTATACGAAACTGGATAATTTTCTACAAACTTTCCCCGATAGGCCTCCCGTACCCCACTGTCATCAAATTGGCAGGGGAAAATGGCCTCATTCAACACTTTGACTGCGATTCTCCACGCAGGAAATATTTCATGTCGACAAAAATTTCGGCTATGAGTTTAAAATTGAAGGATTTTTCTGTCACAAATTCGGTTATCCTATTCATTTTTCCCCTAATCCCAACTAGTTTATTCGAGTAATAAACACAAATTCTATGAAAACTTAAAAAATTGTATTCATATATGTTAGTGCTTTCGTTACGTTAGGTTAGATGATCGCGTGTACCACATTTGGCGCACGTCTCAGTCAAAGTGTTAAAACCGCTTACTGATATGAGAGCAAACATATGTAAAATATGGCGGCACTCCAGTGTGGTCAGGGCGTGAAGGCCCGAACCTCTCCGAGGTGTTCGAGGCAAGGTAAGGCACCCGCACAGCTACGGACGAAATGACGTCATGGTGGGAGGCTGGAGTCGTCATGATAACAGATTAATCCTGCGGGAAGCGAGCTCATAAGCTGAATACAACTTCAGTTCTGTCTAAACTCATTAATGTAAAGAGGCCGAGATTTATTCCAAATTTTGTATTGCCATTTTAAAGGTTGCCCACCTTTGAACGGGCTTGAATTCCCTTTGCAACACGTCTGGTAGCGCATGCGATTCGCGAGGCACCTGCTACAGTTTGGACGTTTATGTTTATTATATGTTCATTAGATCACGGAAAAACAAAACGCAAAAAAAGGTAAGTTTTCTGCTATGAATAAATCTAGGAATGAATGGTTTGACCCTGCGTTAATCATCCGATAGTTTCACTAGTGGTTAGTTTGGAAACTCTGAATAGCATTAACCTAACCAAAAGGGGGGTTACAAAACACCCTATGTGACCAACGCAAGGTTCAAAACGGCCATCACAATAACCCACGGCACCCCACAGTGACCCACGGCACCCCACAGTGACC
>VOMN01021587.1:0-10419 GCA_014899125.1 Orchestia grillus
CCATCTATCAGCTTAGTACGCATCCGGTGGAGGTGGCACAGACATCGTGTGATAAGCGATACCAGGGATCGCCTACTACTATGTACTACTACTATGCTCCCACACCGATAAGTTTCATCGGCACAATTAATTTATTGATGGGGTGCTGCAGCCTTTAGGTGTCACCACGAGATGTTAGAGCACAGCAGAACAAAGGGTGTGCATGAACCAAACTATTTCACAGTCTCATTAACATGGAAAACAATAATTATTCACAGGTAAAAAGAATTAAATACTGGAAACAATAAAAATAATTCATAAAGTCTAGAACTCCCAAAGATTAAACATTGTCCAATGAGGAAAATAAAAATCTATAAAAACAATCATTACATTCTCAAAGTATATCTACACTTCAATGATAAAACCAGAATGATTCAAGTCTGATCAAATTTGAAAACACTAGCCTTTCGTCAGGATGCACATTAGCATCCACCCGACACCGGTGTGCTAATAATAATAGTGGGGTTTTCCCGCCAAAGACACCGGTGTGCTGTGTGAGTCAAACACAAGAAGTGGTCAGAAGCACGCATGAGAAATACCTCCATCTGCTCGATCTGCCTGAGATGGGCATTCTTGCTCGTCTGTAGCTGATGTCGCGTTTCCTCTAGCTGTGTCTTTAGCTGCATGGATTCGTTGTACAGAACAGAGAACTGTGACTGGAGGCACTTGTATTCCGTCGTCTCAACAATGATGCTCTCGGGTAGCTGGCGAAGCTGTAACATCAACAACAAAGTTTTACTGTTAACATTTGATCCCTTTTCCCCCGCACGGCATGATGTGTCGGCCTCTTATAAGACAATAAAATGAATACAAATACCACGTTGTAAATATTTTTCATGTAAAAAATTCAACATTTAGATCATAGCCCGAAGGCCTAGCTAGAGCTGAGGTAACCTAACAGTGTCCCCTGATGCCACTCCCCATAGCATACGATAAATGAACCTTACTAAACCATAAGGTAGGCCTACAACCTATCTTCCCCCTGAGGGCATCCATCAACAAAGGCTAACAAGAAGAACTGGAGAACTTCAATCCAAAAACCTACATCCATCTTGAGTCGCTCGAGCTCCTTGAGAGCTTCCTTGTGCTCGCCAGTCTTCTTCTCGAGCTCATCCAGGCGCTTGGTGTTGAGCTCCCTCAGCTCCTCCAGCTCGGCTAGGCAGTCCTCCATCTGCAACCACAACATGCATTAATAACATTATATTTTGAGTCAATTAGAACGGTCTGATCGTTAGCAGCCATGCGACAGACGAGTGCAGGCCAAACGCTATGTTGTCAGAGATAACAGAATATCCAGTGAACCAAAGAGAATATTTTAAAAGTTTAACTAAAATGATTTCAACTTCATAATTTTAACTGAAACACAAAGAAATAGCCTAATTTTCTGAGGACAACACTGTACTCTACATACTCATCAGAGATCTTCAGGCCCAGAAATATCAGATTAGTCACTTTCATGCACTTTCAAAAGTAAGGAATTACGATGTAGAAGTGAGGATTTTTGTACGTACAACTTGTTAGTGGATCTTTCTGTGTTACGAGATGATCAAAAACAATGCTAGCGGAGAATTGATGCATACATGATGTGAAGATTTTAATAAACGTCAGATGAACTAACTACAGTGACATATATAAGTAATTATCATTTTTATACATTGGTATCTACAAAACCGGACTACAACATACTGTACACTCATCACCTATCGGGTGAAGAATGAATTTTTGTTCAATTTCTCAAACTGCCACAGCAAGCCAAGACACGCTGCTGCCAGCTTCAGCCAAAGGGTTCAGATTTACACTCATAAGATTGGATCCTATTTTGACGAAAAAGTTAACTTGAGGATATCTAAATACTGAAATCACAAAAGTTTCTTTCATTTCAACATATATACATATTTCCTTTACATATGTATTTCCTAAAAACGTAGTACGACATAAAAAGAAGAATGTTGAATTATTGAATATTAGTGTAGTAGCGGTAACACAAAGGTTACCAGCGCTTCGACGGTAAGGGTCATATCGCACCGAATTTACAAAAGGATTTCACCCTTTATAAATTATGCAATGCAAATTATTAAATAAAGCACATAGTCTAACATAGGTTTTACGTTTTTGTAAATAGTGTGTGAATAGTTTTTACACATGACAAACGCAAAAAGTTGCTACTTGGTAATGGCATAGAAATCAAATGGGTCGTGACTGTGATACTTTCTCCAGCTAATACTCAGAGAGCGACTTCGGACAACTTCAATTTAACGACAAATTGGCAGAAAATTTCCAAATTGTAATTGAATTATATACACACTCCAGAACTAAATTTTTAGATTGTTTTTCATGCCTTGAATTTTGAAACTTGAACATTGTTTCTTAGATTTTAAATCTTGCAAGTTAGTAAGACAAAATGACCAAGGCACAAAAACTGAGTACGTAAGTGAGCAAGTCCTGAGTTGTTTTGTGAGAGCATCAGCTGCAAGGAAAATGCATAAACTTACTTGAGCTTAATGCACAGGTAATATTCTATTGAAAATATTTTGAACTACCCAATTCTAGGAGGTATATACATAATTATTTTTCTTGCTGCATGAGCACATGGCAAATGTAATAAAGAACTCGATGGAAAGTCACATCATTTAAATAAATTTCATGGAACGGCACAGTTAACTTAAAAATGTAAGCAACGTATATTTACAAAAAATGCTCCATGGAAAAAATTAGAACAACTGATAAGATGATTGAACGCATCAGCGCATCTATTTAAATACCGAGAACATTAATGAGAGACAAAGTATTGAGAACCTACAGAAATTTAAGGCTAAGCGTATATCGAAGGCTTCATATTGTGTAGGTAAAAAAATCGCAAAAGTTAGGCACAATAGAAGTTGGGCAAACAAAGGCTCCCATTGAAAAGGCTAGACATAATAAAGGCTGAATACACTACAGGCTCATCAGAACAAAGGCGTTATACAATGATGGCTACACAGGACCAAGGCTGTACACAATACAGCCCACGCTACGCCCAACCAATGCTATCCACAATAAAATTTGAACCTAATATAGGTTATGAAAAGACTCACGAAAAAATGTCGAGATTTTCAAGGATTTATTATTTATTAAGTATTGACCGTAGCGACTTGATCATAGTCTCATTTCAAACGGTAATTAGTGTGCTTTTACAAGTTGAAACAGTTTTTAATTCAGATTATGATGATACTTTAGGACCAGTTGCGTAAAAAGGAAGGGTGATTTTTTGTTACTGTGCGAGTGGACCTTTGACAGCGTAATTACAAAATTGATTTACTTGAATAACAATATTAAAATGAGGATGAAGGTAAGAGTTCTTCAAAAAAATGTATTTATTTTCAACATTTTTAGTACTAACCAAAGTTTGGATGATGAAAATTCTCATTCCTGATAATTGCGTGGCTGAAAATTTAATTTTAAATTTAAAAATAAATGAAACGGTCCTTACGTATTATCGGGAGGACTTTTTATTTTTACATTTTCTTTTTTTTCACAGGGTTTGTTGTTTAGTATGAAGATCTTTGATTTACCGCGCACTGAGGAAGAGGCTGTTGTGTTCCTTCAGGAGAAAAGTATCTTGCCGGCTGAACGAAAGCACTGTGGCACTGCACGTCACCATTTGGAGTCGTATTTGGCCGAATTCATGTGGCGGAAGCATGTTGCCTGTACTGATGTCTTTGAGTCACTTTTGGAAGCAATTGCGACGTTCTGGCCTCCGGAATTACAAATGTAATGGTTAGGTTAGGTTAGGTTAGGTAATTCCGGTTTTTTTAAAGGTCCTCCCGATAATACGTAAGCACCAATGAAACTTTAAATGGACACAGCGTACATAATTTCCAGGCACTAAAGGCCATACAGATATTCTCGTCGAATTTTTATGAGTCATGGTCAAGTCGCTACAGTCAATACTTGATGAGCAATAAATACTTGCAAATCTCGATAATTTTTTTGTGAGTCACCCTGTATATAAGAGAGGATATACATAATAAAAGTGGACCATAATAGAGGCTACACACAATAAAGGTTGAGCATGACATGCATAGACTATACACACATAATTTAAGTCGAGTATGATCAGGGGTTACACATACTAAAGGCTGCAATAAATATAAAGAGTATGAATAATGAAGAGCCTGACCTTCCTGTTGGAGATGGAGGTGACCACCTTGCCGGCGCCAGGCTTCGGGGGGCCAGAGGCTTCAGACGACTCTGCCTGCATCATCTGCATCCAAACGCGTTGGGTTCAGGACAGCGGGATATATGTACGCATTATTACTATTATGCTAATGACGCATGGGAAAAACAATCAAAGCCTAAAATGAAATAAAACTCTAAGCAAGTCCAATAAAATTGAAAACATGATTCCATCAAAATGCTTTAAATAAGAGAGAAGACTCTCTTGAGCTAGTTAGGCCTCAAGAACCAGAGGATAATCAAGCCTCACTCTGGCAGGCAGAGAAGTTGCCGGTTCAAGTCTCTACGTCTACATTGTCCCCCAGAGCTGTGCCCTCAGGGTGCTAGTACTAACTCAGCAATGCAAGAGGAGAGAGGTTAAAGTCTGCACACTTTTCCCTTCCGTAAAACTCGCAGATGTCCAACTCGGCAACAACAGACATATAGATACATAATAGGAAATGAAAGCCTTAACTGGAAAACTAAGTTATTGAGGCCGAAGGGCAATGTTCAAGAATTATTATACGACTTGGAATGTAAGACAAATAAGAAAATGCATACATAAAATCCTGCTTGGTTCACAAACGCTACTCTTAAATCAAAAGAAAAATGTGGTGTACATTTCCTCTGAAACTCACATTCGAAAATAGACAGCTGCTCCTATACCTGCTAGTTTCACGGGAGAAATTTAGTCCAACAAACAAACTCAGATTAGTTTTCTCTGAATGAGCTTAGTTCAGTTCCCCGTGGTTCCTAAAACGCCAACCATAACTCAAAACTTGAAATGTTTTGATACCCAAGCCCGCACATGATTAGGAGCACGAAACCTTGAAAATTTCATGAGCTATGGAATCATTTCTAGAAATAATTCTGTCAATTCTCAAGTTTTCAAGGGTGCGTTACAGTCACACGAATTAATTCTTTTTTCCATACAAACTACCGGAAATTTGGTACAGGACAATATCAACACTTATTTCGTTCACCTTTTTAAGATACTCTAGAACATCTGAGAGTACAGCTTTCATTTCTAAGTGTCACTCAATCATATCAGCAACTTCTTTTGCAACACAGATCTGAAAAATAATTTTTTAACCTCTCGCACATAATCATCGTATGATTCAGCTCCTCCTAGTAATGAAAGACACATATGGGGGCTGACATCAGACGTATGATAAATTTATAATCATAGGCTGATGGAAACGTCACTCTCGTTTCGTCACTTTCGTTGGAAACGTCAACTTCAAATTTCGTGGACAAGATTCCCTCCCGAAAAAAAAAAATCCTCAGATTGAATCCCTCTCACAAATGTTTTAATGTGGAAGACTTTACCACTACAAGAGAAACGGAAACGATGCAAGAAACGTGGACTACAAATAAAAATTAGCAGAAGAGTAACCGGACCTTGAGCTTGTGGCAGGTGTCTGCGAGATGAGACTCGACTTTCTCACAGCGGGTGCGCGTCTTGCTGAGGTCGTAGACCATGTCCTCGAGCCTGTTCTGCATCTCCGCCTTCTCCGTCTCCATTGCCTGAACCTTTTCCTCCAGTTCCGCCACCTGCACAGTCATGACGTGGCAATGACACGCATGCACTCCAGACCAAAGGAATTGCAGCTACAACAAACTTCAATTCAACAAGATAGTCTTCTCAAACTAATATGCTGGTGACAAAATATGAAAATTTTGTACTCCCTCGTTCAGTTTCCCCGAGATAAGATCGTAATCAAAACCTCCAGTGTATACACGGGAAATCAGTGGAAACGAGTNAAAAACATTCAAACTGCTGACATGAGGCAACACCTAAATAAGGGAGAGTCTAAAATGGCGTGATGACATATTCATTCAACGTAAAGTAAGAGTTACAAAAAAAGAAACGTGACACAAAAACATCAACACAATTATTGTTGTTGTTACTTGGGATTTAACCTTTAACGAGTTAACTCGTAATTCCCATTTTTGTACTTCCAACTTTGGACAATAAACTCATCAAATCTTGGTAGTAGCAAACGTGACACGAGATTTTTCGTGCTTCCTTGACCACTCTCGCTATAGCCCGATCGTTTCCGAATGTACTCATACATGTACAGCAAATAAACAATTCGCCTAAAAATTACAGGTTTACATAAAAAAATCTGCTCCATAGGAGTTAATATTAAGCAATGATAAGTAAACTTCAACACTACATAAGTAGCCTATGAAATAATCGTTAACTACTATATTAAAGGAAGAGCTAACACAAACTCAGACATAACATCGTGACGTCGCAGAGCTACACAAAACAAGTCTTCAAGGCACTACACAGCGGAACTCACTTTGAGCGACATGACGTGGTGCTTCTTGTGAAGGTCGAGGTTCTGCGCAGATATTTTCTTGTTCTGGCTCTGCAGTTCTGCATTGAGGGCCTTCACGCCCTCGTCAAGTGATGGCAGAGGCCCTGCCGAGACGTCCTCAGCCGAGCTATCCAGGCTCCCGCTCGCGATGCCCTCGCCCTTCAAGGCGCGCGTGATCTTCTCGTTGCGTTGATGCAGACGGTCGAACGCCTGCACGATCTTAGCCACAGCGCGTCGCGACACCTGTAAAAATGAGGGTGTCCTTAGTGAAACAAGAAACCTCCAAAATCCAAATTGCCTCCATTCCGCAACACCTGAAGTCAGGCATAATTTTAATTTGACGGAAGAATTTAAATTTGCCAGTTTAGCTAAAACTTCTTTTCTTCACCTGTGGTTTGAAATTTTCCAATGTTCAGCAAGCCTCAGGTCCGAAAGTTACAGGACTTAAGAGATGGTTAAGTTCATGTCTGATGCTTACCACAGCGGCGATAGCGTTACTACCATAATCACTATGAGCAACACCGTAATGAATCACAGGACTCGTGCTAACAACTATACTTTCATCCGCACACTACACACGATTTCTATGAGCTAGAAAAAATTAAACTATTAGAGGTCTTGCATTGTAACCACAGCTATCGATCTTACGGCGTTCACTTATGCTCGTAAACAGGCGGGACCCCAGTGTGGTTAGGGTGTGAAGACCCAAACATCTCCAAGGTATCCAAGGTTATGAAGTCCTGAGAGCTACAAAAGCCTCGCCTCGCGACACCCAACGTAGTACTTAAATAGCAATCCAGTGCACAAACGCGCGAGTGACATCACTCGAACGTTGACTGAGTTACATACGCGTGTACATGTTTTATTTATTATTGAGCATCCTGTCCACGTGAAACGCGATCCAAAGACAGCAAAAAGAAGAGACCATTTAGTGTGGACCATAAACAACAAAGAATCTATGCACAAGGTGCGTTCCCACACAGGATCCCCTGTGCACAGAAACAGCAAGTTAAGAATATGAAGAGGAAGAAAAGGCAAAGATGAGATAGCAAAAGCGGTATGAAAATCGAAAGAAGAAAAGTGGGCAGGAAAGATAGAAATCCCGAAGGCCCATCTTCAACTGAGTGTGCACTTATTACATAAGTGTGCACTTCGAGAACGTTGTATGATTATTAACCGTTAACCATCCATATGAAGTTCAAAATCTTCTTTCATCATAATGCAGCTAATTTTTCGTACAACGTTAAATGCAGCTTTATTGACAAAATAATTAAATCGGTTAAGGGCTTAGGTAAGATTCGAACGAAAATAAAAATACAATCCCATCCTACCGACAGGTCCTCAAAATAGAGCAGCAGACACCGCAGGTCATCCTCAGGTCTACCTGCACTTGTCGGCAACACCGTGCAGGTCACTGGCCCGACCCCTCACTGTTCAGTTCGACCATGAGTATTCAAGCTAGTTTGACAATTTTGTTTGATTTTGAAATGAAGAGTTCTCAACCGGAAAACCACTCAAAGGGCAACCTTAGACATGAAAAGCCGCTATCATTGCAGGCGTTTTGCAAAAAACTTATCCTACTGATTATTTTCAGGTTTAAAGCAAGTAATATAATTCATAAATAACAGTGATACATGATAAAGAATATTCAAGTACCAATTATACCATTTGGACTAAATTCCTGGATTAAATTCAAGATGCAAAACATGGTTTTATTACGCTTCTAGCACCCAATACGGTACCGATGTCAGTTGAACAAACTCTAACTGGAATCCATTACAGAACTTTGCACCCCACTGGCACCCACTAACCTGCACCCTGTTGGCGAGTTTCTCATCGAGCTCGTCCCGGTCCCACGTGGACAGCATCGTCAGGAAGGAAGTGGTAGCCTCACTTTCATCTGTAAAAGTGCACAAGAATAAGGACTAGGAATAACTTTCATTAAAACATACACACTAAAAATGGAAATCTTGACCATGCTCATTAGAGATTGGACTTGGGAATCAGAGATGTATAGAAAAATGTTCATTTCAAAATAAATGCATACCATTTCAAAAGAATATTTTTTTAATTCAAATAAACGAGCAGTATATCTTTTCGACGAGCATTTTACTGCTCTTCCAGGTGGCAGTGCAATCCAACCTGGTAGGTTAGGAGGAAGGGACTCTCTACTTCACAACACTTTCAAAGTCAGTCTTAGCTGAGAGCTGGGAATGTCAAAGTCACTGTTTCTGGATACATTCTTTTGGTGCTTGTATCTTGACTTGCATCGAAAGAAACCAACAGACGATACGAGATCAAGCTCTACACAAAACTGAACAAAAGGCTAGCCGATACCCACCAAATACCCACCGATACCCACCTAGCAGATTCAAAAGGTATATAGGAGCTCAGGTCTTTTCCACTCTTAAGTTCACAGATGCTTGATGTTACTTGAAAATGATCAGGAATAGGTAGAAGATGACTTGGGCTCTGAAAAACTGTCGATCAGTAGAAGTGACGAAAATGTCTCCCATGTTCGCGATATTTTAAAGATCAGCCGGCAAATTCTTAAATACCGCTTCGGATAATAATTATATATATATATAAATATATATAAATAGCCCAAGCTCGATACTCCACACACCATTATGTACATAGTTCATGACANTATTGTCATTAAAATAATTTACAAGCTCAATTGCTTTACTTTTCGGACACTGCTTGTATCTGAGGATGGCCCTCCATCTTTCGGTTGCTAATCCAGCATTCATTTTTATGTTGAATAACCATCTCTTGATGTATCAATTGCCATCTGTATCAAAGAAACATTTAGCAAAAATCATCATTTTCAACTGATATTAGGAAGAAACATTTGCTGAGGTAGACACGTTCATTGAACATACGTCATACGATTGCGCACGCTCTCTCTCTTTGAGCCCAACTTTTATTTTATAATCTCAGGTTCAGAAATGGCTCCAAAAAATATCTAAAATAAACTCGGTTTGCATCATTTGAATGGATAAAATACAACTTTTAAGTCATATTAGGTGAGCTCGTAAATGTTTCAAGAATAGCAGTAAATATTTCAGCAATAAACTGTTGATAGACGCGGGTTTACGTAACACAAACATCTTCGCCGGACATCGGTAGCGTGGCACGATAGATTTCACAACAAGAAATAAAAAGGAATAGAGTATACTAGAAAACTGAACCCACAGAGCCTTATGCAAGGTGTGGTGCTGTCACTGCAGCGTCCAGCCTGGGTCACCTCAGGGGAAACTACATGGTCAACGCGTACGCGGGAGAGGAAACGACACCTCAGAGGAAACTAAAGGAAACTACAGAGGAAACTTCACCTTACAAGAAACTACATGGTCAACACGTAAGATGATGGCAGATCTCTCCCTCGAGAGAGAAGCTAAGGACTTTTACCAGCCTCGAGGTCGTGATAGTTTTCCGAATAGCCTTAAAGTCAGACTTCACATCCCAGTCAGGCAAGAGGCTCGTCACCTAAAACCAAAATGAGTAACAGAAAAACACCCGTGCTCGAGAATGAATTTTTTCATAACATTGACCACTTTACTCGAAAGGCAGATTAGGGTTAATAAGAATAAAAATGAGACTTTTTGAAAAAAGTTTCAAACATAGAGCGAAAATACGATAATATAATGATTTTAACTCCAGTCTATACAGGGTGAGCCACAAAAAAATGTAACTGCCTAAAGTCAAATGTTTCTATCTACATAAAAGAGTAAGGGTACTTCAATTCTGTTAGTTCATTATCATTCAAGCTGCTTCCCTCCTCTCCTTTACGGAAAACTTTGCGATGGAACAATTCGTGACAGTCCCGACTAGGCTCGAGAACATACTAGACCTG
>VOMN01021592.1:0-17363 GCA_014899125.1 Orchestia grillus
ATTATTCTACCGGGCACACATACATATATGCATATATAGGGTTTAGTCCGCATGTTTTCCCGCGATCACCTGGCGCAGTCTGACACAGTGTAACTCCTAAACAGCGTAATCGTAAAGAAATAAATGTTCTACAACTGTGTATACCCAAACAACGTTACACATTTCCTTAACAGCAAAGGTATGTATACATATAGTTGCGCCATCTATAAATTGCCTAGGAATTTACACTAGTTTACTTAAACATAAGGCCTTATCCAATTACTGGAATACATTATACGCTGCTATTACTTGCGAGTTTATATATTTTTCCGTAAAGTTTACCCAATATTGCAATACGATTTAAAAATTTAGATGCTCAGATTTATACAATGAGCTAAGTGTCAAAACAAGATTTTTTCTTTCAGTTGACGGACTATCAACCAACCACAAAGGAGTGAAACAAAATACACTGTTGGAGGGCAAACATTATTAAACGAATCTTCCTAATGAGGGTATGCATCCTGAATATAAAAATGCTTAGAAGTTACACTGGGCATGAGAAAAATATTTGCCTTCTGATTGCTTTAAACATTTTTACTATACCTGAAAATATACAAGTTAGTATATTTAAACACTTGAAATTGAACGAAAAATTATGGGGAATAAAGGTCGCATAGATTGGCTTTCATCGGATAGAATTCCAGCGGCTAATGTGATAAGACTTACTGGGTTATACAAGTCGTGAAGTGCGGCCACCCTCATCGCTGTGGCCCACAGCCCGGCGTTCACCAGCACTTCAACGAGGGCTTGCATGGAACACTCTTTCTTGTGGACTCGTTTGTCCTCCGGCAAAGTGGGTATCAATGAATATTTCCGTAAGAAATCATTTCTGTCGACGATCATAGGAAATGCGCTTGTGAACACGTTATTAAACAAAGCTCGGCGAGCGTGCACACTTTCCCATGGCCAGTGGGAAGAGACTTTTCTCGGAGGTGTCAGACTAAGATGATTATTGGAGATTCGCTTTTCGACGCACTTTATGAAGGATGCCCACATTTTTTTTTCGAGCTTATCGCCGTTCCGCCCAGGCACTGTCGTACACAGCATGTATCGAGCGAACATGTATTCAGATGAACAACTTTTCGGAGATGAATATTTAAAGAACAAAAATTCAAAAACATAGAGTTGCCAGTCTTTCGCGATTGAATTGGATATCCATATGTTATAGAAATCTTCGTATAATCCACTGGAGACATCCCAGTCGAAGTCTTCATCCGAGAGACTAGCAAAGTCAACAATACTTGATATGATGTCGGTATAATGAGAACAGCCAAGACAATGCAAAAGATCAAAGCGTTTTGCGCTCCACAGTTCCTCGAAGAGTCGGTCGAACCCCAAACAATCANGACTAGCAAAGTCAACAATACTTGACATGATGTCGGTATAACGTGAACAGCCAAGACAACGCAAAAGATCAAAGCGATTTGCACCCCACAGTTCCTCGAAGAATCGGTCGAACCCCAAACAATCATAACTCGCACCAAGCAACATCCGTATTATTGCTTCGCAGCTTGGCTCATATCCAGCTTCATAGACTGCTTTTATTCTCGCCCATTGATAAACCTCTGGCTCAGCAGTTCCCTCAAGGCATCGCAGCACCACCAATTTCTGCTTCCGGCTAAATTTCCGATCAATTGCGGCAGCTATTGTGATATTTGTAATTTGAACACTCGTTTCCCAGCTATTTCCGTAAATTTTCAACTTGAATGTCTGTTCTAATTTTCTCAGGGCATGAATGAAAAGCATTATATTGCGTGCAGCATCATCGCAGAGCATCTTGAGCTCGAAAATGAACAGCGTCATAGGATGATTACTGAACAAGTTTTCGAAAGCTTCAAGAAGTAAGTCAAGTCGATCTGCATCGAAGAACACCGCGATAGAATGATGCGTGTAGAGGTGGAAGTCGTGTCGTTCGTTAGAAATAGCCGGCAAATTTTCGAGAATCCCAGATCTCTTGGCAAACAAAAAAAGGTACACGACGAGGCACTGTCCCATGTATGGAGAGTCATTTGCCAAATCAAGTCGATCTGCATCGAAGAACACCGCAATAGAATGATGCGTGTAAAGGTGGAAGTGGTGTCGTTCGTTGGGCATAGCTGGCAAATTTTCGAGAATCCCTGATCTCTTGGCAAACAAAAAGAGATACATGACGAGGCACTGCCCCATGTATGGAGAGTCATTTGCCATATAATACCGCAAAATGTTAACCACGCCATCTAACTGACATTTGCCGTACCGGTCAATTACGATTTTGAAAAAGCAGGCGTCANTCGACTGAAGGCACAGGCTGCTGGACCCTGGATGCGTCGACTGGAGGCACTGGCTGCTGGACCCTGGATGCGTCGACTGAAGTCACGGGCTGCTGGACCCTGGATGCGTTGACTGAAGTCACGGGCTGCTGGCCCTCTCTACACAAGATATGTTCGTGTTGCTTGAATAGATCAGACCACAAACCTATGTCTGACTTGGCGATCACCGCGTTGTCCAGCGAAATTTGTGCCTTCAAAGGCGTTGAGAGATGTTTGACATGCGACTCCTTATTTGGCGCCATGGCAGGCGCTGGCGACTCCTTCTCACCCGACGCCTTGGCAGGCGCTGGCGACTTCTTCTCACACGACGCACGACTTATTCTTAATTGAACCCTTGGCAGGCGCTGGCGACTTATTCTCTCCTGACCCTTTGGCAGGCGCTGGAGACTTATTCTCAATTGACCCCTTGGCAGGCGCAGGCGACTTCTTCTCACGTGACGCCATGACAGGCGCAGGCGACTTCTTCTCAATTGACCCTTTGGCAGGCACAGGTGACTCCTTCTCAATTGACGCCTTGGCAGGCGCTGGCGCCTTCTCACGTGACGCCCTGGCAGGCGCTGGGGACTTCTCACGTGACGCCCTGGCAGGCGCTGGCGACTTCTCACGTGACACCTTGACAGGTGCCGGCGACTTCTTCACACTTGACGCCTTGGCAGGCGCTGGCGACTTCTTCTCACTTGACGCCCTGGCAGGTGCCGGCGACTTCTTCTCACTTGACGCCCTGGCAGGCGCTGGCAACTTCTTCTCACTTGACGCCCTGGCAGGCGCTGGCGACTTCTTCTCACTTGACGCCTTGACAGGTGCCGGCGACTTCTTCTCACTTGACGCCTTGGCAGGCGCTGGCGACTTCTCAGGTGACGCCTTGACAGGGGCTCGCAACTGCTCTGCCCTTGTCAGGTCCTCGGCCGAGCTCCGGTGCCTAAATGGCGACAGTGAGACATTCGTCGTCACGCTCGCCAGTTCGTCCAGTCCGTGGCTCCACATGAAGCTCTGCTGCAGATTGAGGGCCTTCTTCACAAACCAGCAACGTTTTTGGTCTCCAAAAATCGTGAAGGGTTTGTTTACGAAAATGTTAGGACATTTAAAAGAGTCGATAACTCCCTTGTTACCGTAACTTAACTCGTATGCGAGCTCCGTGTCTGGAGTGTATTCCATGTTCTCATCGTAATGGTTCAAGCAAACTTTGAATGTGGCCATGTAGAACTGAAGAAATATCGTTGCTGCGTCGTCCCTCTCGATGAGTTGGTCAAGAACAGTCATCAAGTGATGGACACTCAAGGCCACACTCGCGCCAGTTGTCGTAGAGAAGCTCTCTGTGCTGAACAACGACGCGCTCTGGAATCAGAGTGGGCTGATTCATATGAGAAAGTATTGCACGAGTGCCGTATAAAAGTATGAATCGTGGGTGTTGCAATTTTCCGTGAGATATGCAAACATCACTGATATTAAACTATCGCCTTCGTTTATGAAAATATTCCGTTGAAATTTGGCTAAGAAAAGGCTCATTCAAGGGTTAAAAGCAAACTAAATTCAATATTGTAAGTAACTCAGGGCTGTGGAAAAGTCAGGAAATGAAGTGATATGAAGAAGCATCAAGTGTTTAGTTAAGTATTCTAACCAATATGAAAGAAGAGCAAGGAAGGCTACTTTCAAATTTATCATTGTTTAATGAGAAAATTCTAACGGTGAAAACATAAGAAGTAAGCGCTTCGGCCATATTGGCCATCATTGACATCTGAAATGAAATTTCCATTTCAGATGTTGATGATGCGCCGATAATGCGCCGATACTGCGCCGATACTGCGCCGATACTGCGCCGATAAATGTTCACTTCCATTGTGTTTATCGTTGTAATGGTGACAAAAGCAAAAAGATTGACCTGCTAAAGTATTTCAACCATTCCTAGAACTACTCTCTGTAAAGAAGGAAATCATTTTCATTAAGATCAGAACATCACTAATCAATCTATAAGTACATGACATTCATTTCTCGAAATACCTTACAACAAATTTTTTTGATTGGAATTCGTATATGAAGGAAAAAACCTTATTGAAAAACTTTCTGTTATGTGAACGGGACAAGAATGCCTTATAAGGTACCAAATACCCTAATACACAAACAAATACTTCAACTTTTACAGACAAGGTAAATAGTCGTATCGTATTTGGGTCGACAGCATGGGTCTTCAGCTGTAAAATTCTGTTCGCTCAATTCTGGGCAATACAAGGTTGGCCATTATAATTCGACGAACGAACATGCTACATCTACTTACTCTCCCAATATACAGGCCTAACGCGTGGGCCTATCAACCAGCGCTGAGCATGATTTGCTCACCATGTAGGCGAGCGCGAGCGCCGAGCGCAGTTTGGTGCAGTCGTGTCCGGTGAGCATGAGGAGCGCGACGCAGCTGCTGCACACACTCCTGTTCGGCCACGCCGCCAGGCCCAGTTTGTACACGCCTCGCGCCCACTCCTCCCGACTGCCCAGGCACCAGGATTTCAAGAAGAAAATTTACTTTCCACGAAAGCCTGAGAAAACCGATCAAATTCTGAATCGCGTTCAAGTTAAAACAATTGACTTTACTCAGCGAAAGCAATGACTGTAGGGGAAATTTATTTAAAGGGATTTCAGACGGGGTGGAAATTTGTTACGGCAGAAATTTGCCGTCACCAGCTAATTTCAATGTTTTCATTTGCATCACTCGCAACAGCTCCGTAAGCACGTGGCTGCGAGATCATCTCCAAGGAGCGAAATTGTGACGTGATTGAAGATTAAAAAAAAATGTAGATCGCTCTCTAAATTGGACAATACACTGATCTTGATCGGGCCAGAGGGGCAAGCAAAACACCAAAAGTCTTGTTGCAAGCTTTGCTGATCATGTTCTGAGCAGCTTGAGGTGCTGCCTTGAGGCCGAAGTACTCCTAGGTAAACTTTCGAGGGCTGAAGCACCGTCAACGAGTCGCATTGGTCGCTGTAAAGTACCCATTGTAGGTGGGTAAAAAATTTCATTTACCACACAGCCTCAGGTAAGGAGGGTCATCCAAAAGTTGGGAAAATACTACTAAGGGAAAAGCTAAGGAAATTAGTTTAGATGAATTTTAACACCTACTGCTTTTCCAGCCCCTCGTGGGACACTTGAGACACGAGAAATTTCATCAAGTTTTTGTTTGAAAAACGGTAAGTGCCATAGTCAAGGTTCAGTGAAAAATCCACCAGCGGGAAGTAAAACTTTTTAGACAAATTCCATTCTGCATTATTACACGAGGGCCTGATGCATAAAAAAAAACAGTCATTGGGATTGAAATCAAAAGCATCTCAAATTTCAAGTCAGCCCAACCCAGTACAGATTTAACACTTCAACCCGTTGTGACTCGACGGTAACTCTACTGACCCCTTTTATTCTGAACAAATAGAAAATATCTACGCTCTATTGTATAGGCCACTTCCGACCCTGTCTCCCACTCAAGTTCCCGTTACGATACGCTCGTATGGTAGATTTCATGAGCTCACGTAAATGAATACGTCACTTCTTAATGTTAATTCGCTAAATTTCGTAGAAACTTGCTGAACATTAGGCTTCTAAGCCCCACATGGGACGATGTCTTGGTTCAACATGACACATATCAAGAATTAAAAAAAATACACATGAACCTATCTTCGAGAGAAGAGATACAAATCAGCATTTATCTTAAAAAACAATTAATGTAAAGAATTCTGTTTTTTACAATGAGACAGCATGTAACAGGCGTGAGACGAAAGAACATTCAAACGGTCGCTCATTAGTCTCACATTCCAAAGAAGGATGACAGCGAGTGTTTACAACAATACCAGTATTTTAAATCATTACATGCATCCCATACTAACACATATTACTCTTGGAAGGATTATTTTTAAAATAATATAACACGAAAGGATTTTGTACGCCTATACGAGTCTGAATATTTAGAAAAACGGTGTCTTAGAAATTATATTGTTGCAATTATTGAATTTGGTGAGGCACATGGGCTCGTCCACCCAGTCCAGCCGTAAGCTGTCTCCTTGTTAGCTACGGACTTTTCAATCGAAAGGAGGCAAATAAGCCATATGCAAAGCATGGAACCAGTCTCGTTTTCAATGAGTAAGGCTAAAAGTTGAGAGATCATATTTCTGTAAATCATATTTGATAATGTAGGGACCACGTGTTCGGAAGCTTTAGAATTTAAAGTTGCGAATGTACCGTAAAATAATTATGCACTAGATTTCATGACGTTTTTGTAGTATTTTGTTAGCGTGTTTTATTATTTAGCATGAACTTCGTTTTGCTTGCTTAAATAACGCACTTACAATTCAGCGAAACGAGCGCTAAAATAATCGACTTTGTGTTCATAATTTCGACCATCGGAATGGGGGGGACCAGACGAACGGTGATTAAAATAAATTCCACTTATCTTGGTATTCGGAAGGGGAGATCAATTGACACACCTACCTTTATTTCTTTATGATATTCTGATGATAATTAGAAATTCTATTCAACCAATGAATGATACTGTGCAGGTGCATGAACATTAAATTGTGAATTCAATTGAACAATACGAAAATTCAGCCATCTTAAAAAAAATCCCGAACAGTGTAGTAGCAGCTACATTCAATAAGCATACGGAAGATACAAATGATGAGCAGTGACAAAATTTAATTTTAAAGAAACAAAAATACACATCGGATACCGTGAAATTTAATTAACGATCACGAAGTAGAACACCATAACAGTCGTAGCAGATAAACAGGACCTCATCTGTTCCTTTGAGTTACGACCCACCTCAGACCAGCAGCGCTGTAAAGCAATCAAGAAAAACGAACCAAAGGAAGAAATTTGGTCGATAAAATAATAAATGCACAGGAACACCAACAAATAGAACTAAGAACGATAGACAAGACAAAAAGACAAGTAAACACAAATAAACGAACGTAAATCTTCTGGCTACCCCAACATTACTCCTATTCGCCCACAACACTTCTGCTCGACACCACCTGCAACAGACAGAGGTAATAGACCTAGCAGGCAACCTCGAACCCAAAATCATGCTATCATAACTTTGGTCTGCAGCAGCGCAGGATTCATCATAATAGGCAGAATTCTTTGAAATTATGACAGCGGCTTAAGATACGTCGCATTAGACTTGTCGACTCGTACGTTCATGATGCCTAAATAAACGTAAACGAAATTGAAAATATTCGCCGTACAAATTATGGTACTCAAAAGATTGAAGTAACTTAATATAGCTCCTCACACATTAGCAGTATGAAATGTTATGTCAGTTTCACAAAACAACTCGTAAATATTCCCACATTCATGACATTTAAAAAAACGGAGCCTCAGTATTTGATTTCGATTCGCTGATTGTCAGAACAAGTATCTGGGGAAGAAATAGACCAATGAAAGCAAACGACACAAGAAAATCAACCGACGTAAAAATTGCTACAAAAATCAGGGTCCCGATAGAAATCGAGGGAACATTTCACTATTTCGAAATCTTGGGCCTCAAACTTGTCATTTGTGCTCATAAATACCAAAATTACCGACACATGATCATCATCATCAGGTATCATCTGAGAGATTCACGGGATCCATTGTGTGTATGCGCATCTCGACCCTACCCTAGCTTAGATCATTCGCATGCTGAACTTCAAAATGACCAATCGTTCAAGCAACTATAAAATAAGCTCTAATAAAGCTGCCTATTGGTTAATGTGAACGAGAAAATAAATGTAATCGATGACAGAGATTAACTAAACCAAATTAGAGTGTAATATTACGCCACACGAACTTGAATGACTTCAGGTCATACGTTCAACATTTATTTTACTATTAGCCACAAAAATATTCGTTTCAAACTTACTTGAACGACGCAGGAGCTTGATTAACGCAGACAGCTGCGTACGCCACGGCCAAGAAATGATCATGGCGGGAGCGCAAGAACTCAATGAAGTCTTTCGCGTAGTACAGGCCGTGGAAGACAATGCAATCCCTGTGTCTGAACGCATTTTTCATCAGAGAGTTTTTACTATGGCCAAAAGTTTTAGACAAGTATTTGATTAGTTTGTCCAGAAAGTCCAGATTAATTCAGAGTAAATACTTAATACGCCATCTAACGAATTGTTATTTTTTCATAAGTATTATTATTAATTTAACACTTTGCCTCCGGAGTGGGTTTTATATGGTACACGCGATCATCTAATCTGACCTAATGTAACCAAAGCACTATCATGTATAAATACAAATTTTCGAGTTTCCGTCAAATTTGTGTTCATCAATCGAATAATCTAGTTCTGATTAGAAAGAAAATAAATAGAGTAACCAAATTTGTAAAACCAAAATCCTTCATTTTTAAATTCACAGTAGAGATATTTGTCGGCATATAATTTTACCTATGTCGAGAATCGTAGTCAAAGTGTTAACAAATAGTGCAAATTCAAGAGACCGAAAGGACCATTTTGTACGGACTATAGAGTACGGGGAATCTACGCACGAGGTATGCACGCTCACAAAATTCCCTGTGCATAGAAACAGCAAGTTTAAAATAAAGAAGAAGCAAAGAAAACTTATAAATAATAAAGGAAATGAAACAAAGAACGTGAGCAGGAAGGATAGAAGTCTCTAAAGTTTATTTGTAGCTGAGGTAGCTGAACTGTGCTCCCTAGGACGGCCAGTACCCGTAGAATACGATTGACAGTCCTAACTAACTCAACCCTATTGACAGTCCTAACTAACTCAACCCTATTGACAGTCCTAACTAACAACACTATTGACAGTCCTAACTCACTCAACCCTATTGACAGTCCTAACTCAACCCTATTGACAATCATAGGCTTCCTGAGATGGGAAATCTGTTTTCTTTAATTAGATTGCAAATACAGATCTAACAGATAAAATAGGAGTATTATTTGTTGAAAAAAATTTCACGGATAATTAATTTCAGATACCCCTTATTAACTATGAAATAGGATATGGAAAAAATGTCTTGCTCGTGTGATGATGCATTTCTCTTCGGAAAAGATAAACGAGCCCCCATGATTCTCAAAAGCACTCTCTTGGAGAGTGTTTTGTGATGATACTCCTGCATGCTGCAAGTAAATTAACAAAACGAGGATGGTTTGTAAACTTTAAGCATGAAACCTCAGATACAAAAATGACCTAAGCAGTGAATATATTTTTTCAAAGTTCGTTTTGAAAACAATGTAGGAGAAAAACAAAATTTACGATCAGAGAACTCAAGTAATAGAACGTCTCCAGACGTTAAGCTTATTTCGGGCTCGTTTCCAACGTGTCTAGCACCGACTGGGTCATTAGGATTCTCTTTATCCCTTTTTACTAATAAAAAGGCTGAAGGCTCAAAACTTTTTGGGCAGCTAGATATATGGTCGACTTCGCAGCAAAGCCTGACGGCCATTTATCTTCTGTAAATTACAAAAGCCTTTTGAAGTGCTCTGTCATCCCGATTTTATTTAGACGCTCGGAATTCCAATAAGGTTTCTAAATTTACGATGTTCGGGAGCACCCAAAAGATTGGCATATGAGCAAGTCAGTCATGAAAATACAACGCGTTGAACGTAGCAACACTTCCCTACACGAACGACTAGGCTTAAACTAACTCATACTAAATTGTTATGAAAATACGTCGCGTTGAACGTAGCACCACTTCCCTACACGAACGACTGAGCTTGAACTATTATAATTCGAACTAAATTGTGAAAAACTCGTCGCTAAGCACTTCTCAATCACATTACACGGCTGCAACTTTGATGTTCATAAATCCAAATAACAGTATTACCTCGCCTAAAATGATGACCATTGCTAGATGTTTTAATAATATATATCGGTAATGGGAAATATACAAATAAATAAGAAATAGAATGATTTCATTTATTGCAATTGAGAAAGTTATTCTGATATTCAAGTGTACAGGATGATTAACAATAAAGGCAAGCAGATTTATAGTGATTTTCGAAATCTTTACAATCCGAGTTTAGACATGAGTGTTTCTTATCATTTTGAAAGTAATGTAGTTTTGAACCCGTTCTAAGATTTATGTGTTGAAATATTTAATTTCGGCCATGGGTGCCGGTCGAGATATGACTATCAAACGGTACAAGAAAGGTGCGAGTAACGCGTCTCTTGCAAAAATGCATCGCTTGCTACCAAACGATACAAAAAAGGTGCGAGTAACGCGTCTCTTGCAAAAATGCATCGCCTGCTACCAAACGATACAAAAAAAGTGCGAGTAACGCGTCTCTTGTAAAAATGCATCGCTTGCTACCAAACGATACAAAAAAAGTGCGAGTAACGCGTCTCTTGCAAAAATGCATCGCTTGCTACCAAACGATACAAAAAAGTTGCGAGTAACGCGTCTCTTGCAAAAATGCATCGCTTGCTACCAAACGATACAAAAAAGGTGCGAGTAACGCGTCTCTTGNGCAAAAATGCCTCTCTTGCAAAAATGCCTCTCTTGCAAAAATACCTCTCTTGCAAAAATGCCTCTCTTGCAAAAATGCCTCTCTTGCAAAAATACAACTTTTGTAAAAATGCATATCTTGCTACCAAACTGTACAAGAAAGGTGCGAGTAACGCGTCTCTTGCAAAAATCCATCTCTTTCTACCAAACTGTACAAGAAAAGTGCGAGTAACGAGTCTCTTGCAAAAATGCATCTCTTGCTACCAAACGGTACAAGAAAGGTGCGAGTAACGCGTCTCTTGCAAAAATGCATCGCTTGCTACCAAACGATACAAAAAAGGTGCGAGTAACGCGTCTCTTGCAAAAATGCTTCATATGAAGCCGGCCGCGATCTTTGACCCTTTGGCTTTTTATTCGATTTCTTTGGAGACAAAAATTTCACTTTTCTCTCTTACTTCTCTCAATTTCTTGAAACTGAAAATGCAGAAGAAATAAAACACTATTCCTCAAGAAAGCTTACGTGTAGTTTAATTTTTGTCCATATATACCTATCAGTAAAGGTGGTAATTCGTAACAGAGGTAGCCCCACTGCATAAATGAGGTATTGCTAGAATCCTGGTAAGTTACCAATTTGTTCCCAAATTCATATCGAAAATCTTACTTGCAGGATTCCATCAGGCTGTCAAAAAGTTGGTTGCCGTTATTACGAGTCCTCTATTGTAGTAAGCCCGTACTACAACCTGGTAGCAAGGTAGGATTTTTAAATACATAATTCATCAATACAAAATACTCACGAATCGGGACATTCCCAGCATATCCATGAATTCCAATTATTTTCGTCTGACGATGCTTCGTCACCGAGCAACAAGAAACGGGTGGTAGCGTCTCCTCCAAAGTGTTCCAACTCCATTTGCAGCTCATCGACTTCCGGAGGATTTCTGCCACATAACCAAACGGAGGCTACGACAGGGAAAAGGTTCTTCAGATTTGGATCTAAATTCGATGTGAAAAACTTCAAACTCTGCATCGTCAAATTTTCTGCCAATTCTATTTTGATTTTGGCGATCGCATTGCGAAATTCCAGGCGTAAGTTATACCAAGTTTTTAAACCGATCAACTCGTTCGTTTCCATGCAGTACGTTCGCACGGATGATAGATTGAGATATTCACGGATCATTTTCTGGAATTCGTTTTCCTTTACTGCTAATTTCACAGAAGTGTCATTCGGATGAACGCAATCGAAAGCTTCGGCAAACAAAATTCGGGAGAATATCTTGAACGGCTTCCGGCGATCCGAGTCCATAAAGACTCCCACTGAAGCCAAGTAGCTCAAGCAGTTGATGCGTTTATATTTCGGGCAACGCTCCAACGTGTCTAACACCGACTGGGTTATTTGGATGACGGAATCATTTACGAAAATAGAGAATTTCGTACTTTTTTCAAACTCAAACGGCACATGATAATAATTCAGTGCATTTTCGTTTCGGTCGGTCGTGCTCTGATATGCGGCTTGAATCTTCTTGAGTTTGACGGAGAAATAATCTCCCGTGTGTTCAAGCATGCAAATAGACTGCAAATTGTAACCGTTATCATGAATATTTGTTGCTTCAATTGTTAAGGATTTGTCAAGTGTCGTACTGAGATCAGGAGAGCAGGACTCGTTCTTCAGTTTCCACAGGTGCATAAATTCCTCCAAAGCGTGCCGGGCTCTATTCATAGCAAAAACTGTCCACAAAGTATTCCAATTTGTTTCAAAGCATTTACCTGAAAAGTGGAACATTCTCGAGTGAAATAAACACGCACAGAAGATGATCAAAACCAAGAGCTAAAAAAACCGCTTTTCACAATTTTAACGAAGTTGATGCTGGTAATCTTCGCAAATAGTGGGATTCTATTTGATGGATTCCGTAACCAACGAGAAAAATTGCTTCCAAGGTTGGGATTCATTGCAGCTTGTTGCTAATTAACGGATATTTCATTGCAGGTATTTGAAGCTTGTAAACATGCGACTTGACAGCCGCCGTGCCCAGTAGCGACACACAAACCGTGATACCAAGCGGATTAGTGAATTTTTCTTCTGTATGAATTTGTTGTTTACATGGCCTCAATATTGATAATCTAAAGGAATAACGGCAAGTAAGAAGATGAGAGGGAAAACCATATGAACAAATAAATGAATCAGTATAGTCGTGAAACTAAATCTGCTCACAAAAAAAAATGAGGGAATGAAAGGGGCAGACATAGTAAGATGAAGCAGTTATCTGAATCAGAATTTGACTCCTGTCAAATATAGGTTATATAGGTATATTGAAGAATATAGGTGATATCGAAGATAGAAATATAGATTTGAATATAGGTTATATCAAAGAACGCGGGCCGTAAGTTAAAACATAATTTTTAAATCAGTAGTAGGAGAAAAGATTACCGCGCTTCAGTTGTCTCAGACTACGTCGCATCGGAAGAGAAAGGACCATTCAGTGCGGACATAGGCAACAGGAACCTTTGCACTAAGTGCGTTCTCACGCAGAATCCTCAGCGCATAGAAACAGTAAGCTTAGAATGAAGAGAAAAAGAAGACGAAGAAGACATGGCGAAGAAGATGAGAAAATAAAAGACAAGTAGCCACAAAAAGTAGAAGTCCCGAAGACCTATAGACAGCTAAAGTGACATGACTGGGCTCCCTGGGGTGGACAGTACCATAGCATACGATTAACATACCTAATTAACCTAACCTTGTTGCCTATCTTAACCCTCCTGTGAAAGGAACTGCAGATTTCCCTATTAGAAATGGATGAATAAGTTGCACTATATAAGTATTAGGTTATAACCGAAGAATTAGCTTAACCGAAAGCTGGCTATACGGCAGTTCCGAAATAATGATTCACATATATATATATATATATACCAGCTTCCATTCATTTTATGAAAATGATAATCGTGGTGAAGGTTTAAGTACGTTTACGTCTGGACGAATGAGCTCAAGAGCCATCCCAAATGCAACAGTAAATCCTGGTATCGGAACCCTAATCCTTGAACAATCAAAAATCCGCAAAGGCATCAGAAATCCGTGAGCATGAACCGTATCTACGTGATCATACGTAGTATCTACGTGATCATACGTAGTATCTACGTGATCATGCGTAGTATCTACGGGATCATGCGTAGTATCTACGGGATCATGCGTAGTATCTACGGGATCATGCGTAGTATCTACGGGATCATGCGTAGTATCTACGGGATCATGCGTAGTATCTACGGGATCATGCGTAGTATCTACGGGATCATGCGTAGTATCTACGGGATCATGCGTAGTATCTACGGGATCATGCGTAGTATCTACGGGATCATGCGTAGTATCTACGGGATCATGCGTAGTATCTACGGGATCATGCGTAGTATCTACGGGATCATGCGTAGTATCTACGGGATCATGAGTAGTATCTCCGTGATTATACGTAGTTTGACGACAGACGTACATTTGGAGTACAACCCAAAGGACTGGAGCTGATTGACAGACTCGTCACAAGTTTATAAGATTTTTTATACACAATGACAAATTGCTCCCTTATGCTTTCCTCCCAGAGCATCGTTAGACCTACTAGTTTTCTGAGCAAAAAGCTACGCCACCTGGCGTGACGCTAGCGTAAAAATTGAAAACAGTGCCCATGCCGAACAAGTGAATCTTAAAGCCGTTATAGAATAATTAACCAAGTGTAACTTTCTACCGTACGTAGGCATCTATCATCATTCAGAATTCAACAAGCTTTACTTTAATACTTACGAAGTGAAAGGAGATGAGATGTTTGCACAATTCTTTCCGATTCCTCGTCGAACTGGTCGAGTTCGTCGATTGAAAATTTCATGGTGCATTGCAAACGCTGGGGCACGTCCCAAATTTTCAAAAGACGACCAATCCAGTTCCTATGGGAGAACAGTGTTGTACTACACTACAATATTCTGTACAATATGTAACGCTAATATTTATGTCAAGTCTGCATACTGCACAGAACGTCCTATTCATCGTACATCCTTCATTTTAGCAACATCGGAAGGATCTTTTATTTCTGAGTTGCAGAACCTTATCTTCGAAAGATTTTGAACAATAGAAAAAGGTTTCCGGAAAAATATTGAATGAGCTTGCATATCAATACAACGCAATAAAGGAAAGTTCAGGGAAATAGGGCCACATTTTCACAACTTCTGCTAACTTTAATTTCGGTGTTATGTCAAATTATCGAATAAAATAACGCAGCCCCTATGCAACCTTAACTTCGATGGGAAGAAGCCTAGGAGCGGGATACTCGTTTTAAGCTCATTTTTGACTGTTAACTTCTTGGAAAACCTCGCAGAACTAAATTTCCGCAACTTAGGAAAGAAATCACATCCAATGATACCCAAAGGAAGGCTGCACAGTGACTAGAACACCTTGTGGAATATAACTTGGAGAAAACATTGAGCCAACGATATCACAGCGAAATTTCGGTCAAGGTACTTTAGCTGCCTATTTCAGTAAGCCGAATGACCTTTCTATTGTAATAATTATAGTCCTTACGAGGGAATTTGTATATTATATGAACATTTTAGCCATTTCTCTACTTCCTTTTGATTGAATTTTCGCAGAATTTTAGATTCATGTTCTTGCTATACTGTCGTCCTTCGTTACGTCTACCATGCCAATCAAAATAATCGTATGTTTCAGAAAGCGTCGTTCGTCTCGATTATTAATTAAAATCTTGTGATGCCATTTTAGCCATTCAACCTCTGCCAGCACTCTCAGGGTCGATTTGCTCGGCTGCTCCGCTTTGGTGCAAAACGCGACAGTTCGGAGTAATTTACCAGTTCGAGTTTGGTTACATGATGTTTTGGGAAATTGGTAGCATGCCCCGAACACTATTTCATGTTGTGCATGCCGTTCAACCCCACTAAGTTATGACTGCACCAAAAATTTATGCTGACCGACATGCTCTACGCGTTTTTTAAATTATTTGCGAGTAACTTGCCCAACCCTTTCTTATCTTAGTTTCATAAGTTTATTAATAATGGTCTAAATTTTGTTTATCAGACATCACGTGCGAGGATTTTATCTCTGCATCGGAATTAATTTCCTTTCTCAATAAAGCTTTCTAGATAGCATCAAATTTTGGTACTCACAATTGACAAACATTGGCACGAGCAGGAAATGATATGTTATGGCGATTCCAAATACACTTTAGAGTACCAACAATTTTTAGGGTAAAACTCCTCTCCAAATAATAACTAAGTTTTCGAGGTAAAACAGTGAAACGCTTAAGTGCTTGTCAATTAATGCACGGCTCGAGACATGTGTAGTACAATTCTTCTACATAATCGTTCCTGCAGTCAGTGTATTAACATGAACTAAAGATGAGCAGAAGCACTGTCGATAGATTCCTTTGAGAAAGCGACAGAAATTGAATTTTAACTCAACACATTTTTGGTGTTTCAAGTGCTTGAAAATGTAACAACATGAGAACTCAATACTCGCGTTGAAAACATATGAACTATGGAAACAAGGAATGTTTTCACGGCTTTGCAAAATGAGATCGCAAAAACAAGGAAACATTGACATCAAATGTCAAAAATGACAAGCAGGAAATACTCGCGCATTGGAGAAATGGAAAGCAACTTTGGATGATATTTGAAAATTCATCTGGTCGATTACTAGAAAATTGCATCAGCCATCTTCCCCGGCCCGAAGTAAAGTGTAAAATTTTATGGTAAATCAAAATTTGAAGCCAGCGGTGTATGCGAGCGGCATTGAATCATTCGGATTGCCTTCAAGTAGCGTCGGAGGACGCCATTGAGGAAAAGCCTAACCGGTTAGTCAGGTTATGGACGAATGCAACTGGTTTTTAAGAGAGAAAGATGAAAAACTGCAATTATTATCTAAATTACTCTTTAATAAATTTCGAATTTGTTCTTAATTTGGCCAGATTTTTGCGATAACTACTAAACTTCGTAATTCAATTCAAAATTCACTTGAGAATTAATATTAATACCTTGATTCATTTCTACAAAATAGAGCGATGCTTCCAACAAGTATTATACTAATTGAGAACAAGCTAGCACGATAAAAAAAGAAAAAACTCTTAAAAGACGTTGGGGTTCCATCTTTTCAACAGTCCTAAAGACAGGGCAAATGATTGGACTGCTGCTTATGGCAACAGTTTTACCAAGAGCGAACTTCTTGCCCTTTTCTCATCGGTTTCTTCTCTGGGGAAAAACATGGCTTGTTTGTGAAACCTATTTAACAGTGAAAGTTCTTACCTTTGATTGGGAATGCAAGCTCTGCGAGCAATTTCCGAGTAAGCCGAATGCAAGAGGCAGAAGATTCTGTTTTTGTTCGAGTTGACGTCAATCTCTCTCCATAGAGACAGCAATTCTCGAGCTATGCTAACGACGAACAAATTTTTGCTGTGGAGAAATATTTCCTTCACCTCCGACTTGAATGTGATTAAAGCTTCATTAGCTTTATCAACTATTGTACTCAGTAAATTGAGAGGAGAATATTTTTCAAGATATTGAAGAAAAGCTAATACAGCGTCTATTTTACAGCGAATCGTAGCGG
>VOMN01021593.1:0-51761 GCA_014899125.1 Orchestia grillus
CACAAAGTGACACTTAGCACTGACCGTGTAAAGGCCCCTTTAGGCACTTCATGTTATTTAGGAAAGATGCCCTTGCAAACCACGTTATTGGATAGACTCTAATATTATAGATGGCATGACAAGTACTTCCGTTATTGCAGGGGAGTACGGGAGAGAGGATGACCTGAACACCCTCGGCCGCATCTGCAACGAAAACTGCTTCGCAGAGCTACTGGGTCAGGTGCTGGCAGAGAGCCAGTTCCCAGTAAAGTCCCCTCCGTCACCCTCATACCAAGACCACAACAGCATCCCCATCAAACCCAGCCGTGATAAAACTATCTTCAATAATGAGCCCAAGCCTCTTTCAGAAGATACACCTGTAGAGTTCATGCGGTCTGGCGGCCGATCTATCGCGTCTATGCAGGGCATCCCTCACACGTGTGCTCACGAAGATCTCTTTGCTCACATCATGTACGCCAGCGTGTGTGCGTTTGTGCTCAGTGATGACCCTGCTCATCACAGTCTCGATTACTTTCTCCAGCTCTCAGGACCGCCAGATCCTGAACACAAAGGTTGGCTACTTTAACTGTAATTTCTTTCTCTGTACGCTTATGCTCCTCGATCTTCATTCTCTTTTTCCTGAACTGTTTTTTTTCTTTTCATTTTTATTGAGTTTGATTATCTAATGTGGAAAATATACTTTTAGTTTGTGCTCACTGCTCTTCAAATATCGTTGTGTAGGGTTCTCTTGTTTGAGTCATTCTTCCCTAATTGAATAATTATTTACTAGCAGGGTCCGTGAAAATTTGACAGAAATTTAGATGAATAAACTTTAGATAAACCAGCCCATGAGCAGTGGTCCTCTCATTTGTTGGACAAAAGTTAAGGGTTCAGGGCAGAGATAGTCCGGTCTTGGAAGCAATTTTCTTCTTGATGGTGCGAGTAGTCTGAACTCTATTAGGGAAACTGAAAATGTGCCGCAAAGACTGGCTTTTTATAGCCAAACCTGCAACCCGTATACAGGATACTTCGCTTGAGACCTGAAATTTCACTGGAAAAAAAGTGGGGAAGCTTTACGGAACGGTAGGTAGGTACAAGCATATTAATATATGGATTGGATAGAAGATAAATAGGAAAATAACCTATCTTAAAAAGTACGTTAGTTTTGTTTTTAATGAAAATAAAAACTTTCCGTGAAATTTTGAGCAACTGAGAGTGAACACTGAATAGAAAGGGCCAGGATTTATAACACTACGCAGTGTTGCCCTCTGTATTCAGTGGCTTAAATGGCATGGTTCTAAAACGACATCGAAAACATTGTTTTTGAAGTATAGCTTTTCCAATCCCTGATTTATTTTTATTAGAATGATAATTAGTTAGCTAAAGTTATCCCAAAAAACAATGCGATGTGCGTTGTGACATTGCGACGGTTTATTCTAAATTTGTAGCCATACTCGAATATATCTTTAAAATCGTAAGATCTGCATTTCAATTTTATTCACCCAATGGTTTCCTCAGTAGTACCAGGCATAAGGTGCGGTGGCCTGGCTAGTTGTCCGATACTCAAGACTTTGCCATGATTCAACTAAAAAAATAGTGACACCTAATTCAGTTATTGGTGCCAGTGGCGTGAATTTTAGAAGAAACTGAGGCGAAAGCGCTTAGAAATATTCTGTGTCCAAACTTAACTTTTCTAAAATCGGTTTCCCTCCTGAGCTAGGAGTGAAATGTCTGGGTGTGCCATTCCAAATTTACGGGGAGACGTTTGGGTGTGTATCCTGATATTGTTAGTTTCTAAAAATTCATTTCACATTGGCTTGTATGTGTCTTTGGACTGTTGTGTTCGAGATTATAGTGTTCTATTATATCGGGGAAGCTCACAAAGCTGTCTGTTCATGTTCTCAATGAGCAGTATGAAAATGTAAAGGTTCGCTAGATTGCCTTGGGACAGGTAGGAGTCTTAACAAATTTCATTAGTGTTAGAGAGTAGGACTATGATACTGGTTTTAGACGTGTATCGTGAGAACTATTGAATTTTTTATCTTTCTTGTTATACTAGCAAATTGTTTGAATAATGTTTTCGTTGGTTTTTGCTAGGAAAAATAATCTAGATACGTACACAGTGAGATGAGGTAAAAATACGTTTGCTAAGTATTATGAGTGTGATGCATGAAGAATCTTGAAGACAATGGAACTGCATATCTTCATTGCCGTGACGGCCACCTGAATGCCTCACTTGGTCGCCAATATCGTAGTGTTTGAGTGCCGTAAATTTGATGCGGATATGAGAGTGGACTGTGGAGGACGTTGTGCTCTGTTGTATGTGAATCTGAATTCTGGGATTTCTCTGCCTAGCTTTCGTTCGATAAAACTCATGATGTTATTGCTAATTCTTAATTTGTCCTGTTTTTTTACAATGTTTGTATTGCCTCACGCTTTCTGCTTATTGAATCTATGAGGGAGAGTTGACCTATGTTCATTCTTTGTCTGCTTTTATAAAATATGTTTTTTTTGTGCCTGTTTGTTGGTCATGATGCACGTAACATTCGATCTGTGTAGGTGCTACTTTACCATGTTTGATAGAAATGATTTAAGTTAGAGCTGTGTTTTAAATACCTTCATACCTTTCGATTATATCGTGTATATCTCTGTACGTGTGTATCCAGGCCTGCTGCACTCAGCGCCTATAGACGTAGCGTCACAAGTGAAGAAGCTGTTGCAAGGCTGCGTCATCGAGACGAGTGGTGGCGAGCGTCTGCGCAGCGTCGAGGACCTCAAGGACCTGCTGTCCGAAGAGGGTGGCATAGACGACGATGAGAATGACGTGGACTACGTGGACGGTGAATACGATGCTGATCCTGACGCCCACAATGACCACGGGGACGAGGACGATGAAGGCTTTGTGAGAGAGGAAGATGGTGGTTCCCGTGGCCGCATTGAAGGTCAACTTGACAATTACGAGAGGTTGGAAGGCAATCGAGGCTTGTGAAACTATGACGAGTTAAGTCTTTATCCTTATTTTCCAGGACACTTCTACGCCATCAATAGCTAGCTGCTCAAGTGTTACGTTAGGACAGTGGGACGAGGGTACTGGTGGACTGGGAGCAATAGTGTCTCACGCCCGTATTTTTTACTCCTTGATTTCATTAGTTAAGTTTGGCTTTTCTCAATGTGTATTTATTGCTGTAGTTTAATTTCTTGGGCTAGTTTGTTTTTATGGATCAACTGATTAATTATTGGAACATGCTACATAGACGTCTGAATGCGTGTACATCTCACGTCTCGTGTAACGCATCATTTCCATAATGCCAAAGGTTTTAAAGAGCATCAAGATCAAATTTTGACTTAGTTATATTTGAAAATTTTGGTGCAATTAATGCTGTTCAGACAGATTAATCGTAACTTAGGTGTAACTCTAAATAAGATTTACTGTGTGGTTTTGAATGTTAGAAATGTTCAACTGTTTTATATTACTTTTATTCTTGTTTGTTCGTTTTCACTTGTTACTAATTGCATTTTTATGGTCATTTTTTAGTGCATCATTTAAAGGTTGCGGTCAATTAATACATAAAATATGAATTTGGAAGAATCAAAATTTCACGAGTTTTTAATTTTTAATATTACATAATAATAACATGATTTTATTTAGGAGGTACATATTAACGAGAGGTTTGTTATTTACTTGGTTTACCTCATAAATTTCGATAGAATTTCTCATGTGAGAACGAAGCCTTGTAGGTAAAGTCCCTTACTTGAACGCTCAACAATTTACGGACTTGAAATAGCAGTTTTCAAAATCAAAACGTCTCAGCATGTTCACTCACAAACCTGTAAACCGCCACACTGGACAAATACTTCCAGTCTCTAGGGTACCGCTAGGTTTTAAAGCAGTTGCTGTCGGTTTTGTTCCAGAACTGAGCGTCTGTTTTGGAACTTTTTTTTTATCACTCGGATTATAACGTGTTGGGTGTTACTATTCGCTATCCAGAGGGACTGGTAATATAAGTATAGCAAATTAAACAGTTAGGTCTTATGATCGATAGTTGCCTCGAATGGGAAAGGCAAATGAACGAGAGACTGGTGGTAGATTTCTGGAATCTGCCGTGCAGAGCTAGGCTTCCTTAGTTTGTCGTTTGTACGCCTGCAAATCGGCTGTTCCCAATTTGAAATTCAGTGCACGTCTCTAAGTGCGAAGAAGTTAAGTTTGTATTGGTACAAGAATGAAAGTCACATGTAGGCTGTATTTTTCGTTCTTTTTATTTGCTGGTGATGGACATCATCTAAACGGTTGTAGACATCAGTTCTGTGCATATTATTCAATTTGAGATGCATAGAGTTAGAAGCAGTATATAAAGAGCAGAAAAATCATTTTTCTACTTTATTCTGAGCTGGTAATTTTTATTTGCACGTTAGTGGCAGGACGGTTCCAACTTTCACTTTTTATGAGAAAACGTTTCCTAGTGCTTCGCACCCTCGCAGAGGAGAGAGAGTGCTCTGAAAGAGGAGTCCATTCGCGTGTTGTTGGGGCTCGGCGCTTGTTGGGGGTTTGTAGGATTCCTGAGATGCTTCTCCACTCGCAGAGGCACATAGCGTCTGTCCTCTTCTGGACACCTAGGAAATGTACTTAGCGCTCCTCGGTTAAATCACTCGCTACTTAATACTCACCACTAAAGCAAGAAGATGCTGTTGTGAGTTTCGTGTGTTTTCAGTTAATTAGTCTAAATTTTCTCTTCCTTCTTCTGGGAGAGAACCGACCTCCATGAGTTTCTTCTGTCTGCTTAATTTTTTTAATTTTTATCTGCATAGTTTAGATGCTCTCTGCTACCGATGAAACACTCGTAGAGGATACGGTAGTGAACTCATCATTTAAGTATAGTAATTGTACCGTACTGAAATTAATGAAATAGGCTAGAACTTCAATGGTCAAATCGTGTCTGTCAGCGTGTAACAGTATATTTTATTCCTTAAATATTATTACTTAAAGGATTGTTGCATCGCGAACTTGTGAAAATACTCAACCTAAAATGAATTAAAGAAGAAATCGTCTTTTTTACTTCATTGGAAAATACAAAATTTCCATCTACTTTATATTAATTCTTCTTCAGTTTCGCTTGTATGAATGCAAATGGCATAGTATGCTTATTACGCTGCTATAAACCTAGCGTCTTATACGACTGGAGTTGTAGCATTTACTATTGACGTCTGATTTGTAACATTAATTTATACCTAGATTTTTGTACATATTTATAAGTAATTGATTCACGAGACTCCTTGGATTGCAAGACTTTTGATTGCTTTTCTATGTGCCAAATTTCATCTGAATCATATCGCAATACTCTTGTGTTAACTGTAATGTGATGTTTTCTAGTACTCGCTATGACACGGAATGTTACGACATTCTTAGGTAAACGAATTTCGGTAGGCGTAGATGTGTAGAGTAAGTTGACATGTCGGTGTAATGTTATTTACTCCCAAATTTGCCCTGCTAAGTTGAAATATAATTGGCATCATAATATTTGTTGTCCATGACTATGACGATATGAAGCTTTAATGTTACAATTTTTCTTAATGCAAGTAAGTTGACTTAAGTATGAATAAAAGATATTCATGTGTACAGTGAAATGAGCTTCCGTTAATTATTACTGAACTTATTTGTGATATTTTAACGCTTCTCGACTCTCTAAATGATGTTTTAATGGTTCCTCATTTTCTTTAATTATGATTTTCCAGTTACTATTTTGTGATTGAAGCATTTCTGAGGAGAGACTTTGAAGTCTCATTTTCTTCGTTGTGATTTTTCGTATGCCTCTTCACTAAGCTTAATTTCATAAGGCGTGACACTGGAGCTGAGGTGGCCTGTGTGTAGTTAGTGTAGCCGCAGAGTTTGAGGCGCACAAGAGCTTCCCTCTCCGAGGGATGCACTCACGCAGGTAGTGCCTACGCACGTTACGGCGACTGTGTACTCTGAATGAGTGCCCAGAGCTCCAGCGCTGCTGACCTTTTCCCGGGGAGTTTCATCATTGTGTCTTTTTTCCGCCTTGGGAGTCCAAGAGCGTCTACGTGTTGTGTGGAGTCGATTGCCTGTTTTTAGTGATGCCTAAAAGTGATGGTGAAACGTTCGCGAGGGGACGGTGCTGATATTCTCGATGATTCATCACCGAGTAAAGCAAAATTAGTGCCTGTTGTACGTGAGTTATGTAGGATTGCTAATAATGCAAGTTTTTGCTAGGATTAGATTAAATTAGCAATTTTAGGGCACGTAATTCTTCTGAATAATTTTTGAATTTGTTATTACGTATTTCGTTTTTCCAAAATGCCGTCAAAATGAATCATTTTAAGCTATTCCAAGACAGCGAGTAAAAATTATTTAACTGCCAGAAGGAAGGTCTAGGAAGCTCGGTATTATCTTGCCGTTTCTTCGGTTCAGCAGTAGTAGTAGTATTAAAAGAAAAAGGGTCACTAACTCGTTCGTTGGGAAGCTTATGACGCGCCGCAAGCCTCAGGTTATATAGTAACAGTTCATATATGGTTTATTTAGCGTCACAGTGTGCTAACATCTTGTGCTATCGAATTCAATAAACATAAAAGTGGCAGTCGACCTAAATATATCCCAGATCAGTACTATTATTATTATTACTATCTCGGTCTAAATAATGAAACACGACAGTTCAGGTTAGGGTCTTTCGTACTTGTGCGAGCTATGAATTTGTGCAAGAATATTCCAGTCGTGGATAGTGCCTAGACATTTGTAAGAGCAACACGGGGCGCGAAAAGGATACTTTCAAAAGGGCACAAGATCAATACTGCCGGCCAGTGTCTTGTGATCAGCACAGCAAGACCAGTGAAGTGTAAGCTTGCACTGAGGTGTTCCTGTCCGCACTCCAGTAAATGTAGAACTGCATAATTCACAGTAATTGTAGAACTGCATAATTTACCGAGTGTCGTTGTGATCAGCGCTGTACTCTGCAAGTCGTGAGTAACTAAACGTTGTCGGCCGAATGCGGTGAACTTAACGTTTAAAAATATTTCGTTTTGGGGAACTCCGTGCATTCGTTTACGTATTCCTTAGTCTCAAATGTAGTTGATTCTCTCTCCTGCCCTTGATTTAAGGAATTCTTTCCGGCTTAAGAAGGTGAAGTTCATTTTGATGTCTGTTTTGCGTGTTGTTTTGTACTCACTTTTTTTCTTCGCCTTGTAGCTCCAGTGAGTTTTAAGAATAAGAATAAGTTTGATAATTTAACCTTGATTAATGTTTCGCATTTTTTACAGAATGAATTATTCTGGTATAAGACGTAGTTTCGCGGGGTGGTGAAGTTAATACAGAAATTGTGTGATGAATCATTATTTTGAAGATACCTAAATTTATTATGCACAAAATCATCACAGTAAATACTGTTCCTATTTTGAAACCCGACGTTTAGATTACAAACGTCACAGATTCAAAACCCTTAATAAACCAAGTAAGACCGGCTTTGGAATTGTGGTCAATTTTATATCTACTAGAGGCTCATCATTCTTGCTATAGTAGTATTTAGATATCCATGTCTATTATTTTTGCCACGTTATATTTCTTCTTTGGTTAAGCGCTCTATTTGGATATTTTCTTGCCAATTTGCTCTTGGACAAACACCACTGACGAATTAACTGTTGTGCAATTGACATTCTTATTTCTGGCTGTCTACGCGGTGGAATTTTTTTTTCAAACCTCATCGCATTTTAGCTTGAAGTATTTCACTTATAAGAAGCTCTGATGCAAAGACTTCCCTCAGATTTCATGGGAAGGGTTCGGGGGAAAAACTCCCTGTACTTCTTAGCTTAACACATTGGTTGAGATGATGCTATTTTCCTAGGGGCTAAATGACCCACCGGTGGGTCATATCACAGTCAATGTATAAAACCGCTCACGATCTAATATCACTAAGCTTTAGTTAAAATGATGCGTGAGGATTTTTGGGAATATTTGAAAAATTATGTACGTCAAATGAGCTACCGTGAGGTTCGACATTTTTTGTGATGTCAACTATTTTTGTATTCCTCTTCTATTCCGCGAGTTCTGACGAAAACGTCGCGCAGGTCAAGGCCAGAGTATACCTTTTTATCTTAATCTTTTTCGTTAATTTCTCGTAATTTTATATCAGAACGCATATTTCCGGAAATAACTGCCTTATGTCAAAAGAACGCTACAGTGATATTGTTCGCTCGAGACTTGTGAATTATTGATGCTCAGGCCTCGCTCGCATTCAATCCATGCTTACTCTGCGTACTTGTTTGAGTAGACGAAAAAAATATCAATACGATAATTGACTTCAGAAATATATTTTAGGGGATTTACATCACTGATGATCTTGTTAATTATTATTTGTACGAAAAAAAACTTAAAATGTATATGATGATTAGAAACGTAATCAACTGAAGTCGCAAAATTAGCTTAAATTCAAATGAGTTGAGGTGTGGAGGTGCTCGAACCTAGAATCTTGTACATATTACGTTATATACATATATTACGTTCTCCATGCTATCAGTTCTGATCAACACTTGTGACATTTCGAGTTGAAAATGACCGTATTGTTAATTATTTTACTGCTGCTGACGCCGATTTCGATGTGTTTAGTTTTGACGGTTAGGCGTCCCACATGTACGAATTGCGGTGCTGGTTTTGGGTGGTGTAAAAGTGCAGGTGATGAACGTGGAGACTGGGTCTGATTCTTTTCATTGGCTCTGCTTCTCTTTATGTGTGAGTTGAGAACCTTGATATGAGATGTTTGTCGCGGGGATCAAACTAAACGCGTTTGCAAGTAATTCATGAGTTTCACACTAAATTCTCTGTGCATTGTACGTAGTCATTCTCTAGGGCTCTAGGCATTTCCATTACTCAAATGATATTAACAGTCTGCTAATGCACTGGAACTGACAATCGGAGAGTTTCCTAATATCTGTTCGTTTTATTCATTACGCGTCATTTCATTTTTAGTACGTCTTTTTAGTAATGTGAGACAATAAGCTTAACAGAGAACCTTCCTTCCACATGTAATACGGCACTTGAAACTTATCACGAACCTTAGAATAATTTTGCTGCCTGTGGTGGTGTCACAAATTAGGGCATTAAAAGTTGTCTAGGAAATGTATTTTTGTACTCAACAGTATTAGGTCTAGAACTGCTGTGAAAATTTGAATCTCTGCTTCCTCTGGGTGGAGTAGTGTAAACTCTAGCGTGTGTTTAATTTTGTGTTCATCGTATCATTTGGTTTGATTATACTAATGACGTGTACGTGAATGAGTTATGTCATTAGGCAATGTGTTTTTCAGTTGGTAGTAAAATATTTATACTTTGCTCAACTGTTATTGCCTATCAATTATATTCGTGTGACTTGGTTTTCGAAAATGTTCAGGATAAACTATTCCTCTAGACCGTTGGAGACACGAGGTGTACATATACTACATAGTCGTAATATATTGTGTCGATTCTTCAAAGGACGTGAACTCCGCTTCCTGGTCTGATGTGTTTCTCAGCACTTACTCGGAAAAATTCGGTCACCCACCGCAGGACGTCCACTCAGCAAGGGGGTCTGAGGTTATGCTATTGCCTCTAGTTTCAACGAGTGATGATAGAAATGCGAAGGTGTCTGTTTCTCGTCACATCCAAAGTCTAATACGTGCGTTTTGTTCTACTGCCTCCACTTGAACAGACCATTCCGCACTTCACCTTTGAGCGGGAGTAAGACTCTTAGTTTATCTCATTGATCCTCTTCACTTCAGCAGAAGCAAATCTGGTTCCTGCGGCGTAATTTGGACACCAAGTTAATTAATTCTCGTAAGTTTCTTCTCATTGCAAAGAGTCCCTCGCCATCACGCCTTAGAAATTAGTCCCCGAGCTCTCTACAGCGGGGCTAACAACTTGTGCGACAGGAATATCTACATAAAGCGGGATATTAAAACTGTGATTCCAGTCCGTTGACATTCTTAGAAAACCGTAAGAAATTTCATCTTTTCATTGTTTCGGACGACATTGCCTCTTTTGAGACATGACGTAAAACATAGTTCACCACAAGCTGTTTACAAAACGCCGGACAGCAACGATATAAGTGACTGGCATAAAAAAATTACAATGAACTGAAACTTCTAAGTGGAAAAACTTAATTACTTACGTTACGTTTACTCAACACAACCAAAATCTGCTGCAGACAAAAGAAATGATCTACATTATCTTATTGCTTCAGATTATACAAAAAATACGTTCCAAACACAGCACTCCAAACAGATCAACAAATGAACATCGGTATACAAATCATAACTGAAAGCAATTGGTGAACTTCTCGAGTGCAATAAAAATAATAGGAAGCCCTTATATGCTCACTTCAAGGTGATATTACCTAGCATGCTGATACCGATTTGAGCGCGTTCTAATAACTTATTTTTGAATTGTTTCACTTCTTTTTCCCCGCTTTGCAGATATTTACATTAAATAACTTTAACTATGGACGCTTCCAATGCATCCAAAGTCGTGGATGAAAACGGATTGTTTAAACAATGTGGTAGCTATCCATCTCCTTGATTGGCCAAGGTATGATAACTGCGGTCATCATACCGAGCCCGTATGGAAAATGGAAGAGAGCAACTGTTTAATCAGTATCACTCGCGCCAGCAGGCCCCAGAAACTCCAATGCTAGTAACATGAAAACTATATCGAGTTAAATTAAATTTTGATAACTACCATATCACCCTGACAAACAACAGAAATCCTAAGGTCAAAAGCGAAAAATTGAAGAAGAAACTGGCGAGGTAGCAATGTAAAGGAAAAAGATAAACTCAATAGGCACAAACATGAGAGATCAAGTAGTGAAGTTAAACTATTTGTGTAAAATAAATTAAGTTCAGGTTAGTCTCACGATAGTAAAAGATTCTACGATTTAAGAAAAAATAAATAGCCTATCAAAACAACAAGGAAATCGGGTATCTAGTCATCTGAAAAATTGAATAGTTTTTCCACACATTACTACTTCCAATTTTGTTTTCGAAAGATACTAGAAAAAGTGAGTCACAATTACGATTGACCCTTGCTTAAAATTAAACATTACATAACTATTAGGCCCCATATTCTAAAAATTTGACATCTTAAAGAACTCGACAAATCGAGAAACATAACGCAGAATAAAGACACCAGAACCCAGTGAAAATGAGTTATTAAAAAAGCCACCATACATATAGCGAAATCAGACGGTCAATGAGCGAAAATATCAATCATTCTATCACAAACACAATATTTCCTGTTAGGACCAATTTAAAGTTTATAAAAGTTCTAGGCAAAAATAAAATTAATCACAATCCTGGATCAGCTCACCCATGTAGGCAGTGTCCTCCAAACAAGTTCAGTTCCGTAGGATTATTATCCTCTGCGATCAAACATCTAAAAAATAGAGTGTCGTATGTAGGATACACTACCTGACTGGGATACGCTGCTACTCCGATGATATTCGTTGCGGTTCCAAGAAAATCGTACCATTACAGAAGGCAAACTGGCATTCCAAGAAGCGGACGACTGTCGATGAAGGATCTTGTCGCAATACCTGCAAAATAGAGTAAAATAACTAAAATGAGCCCCTCTTAAATCATTTATACTTCAACACTTTCCGTGTATATGCTGTCTATTCAACTTGTTAATAGGAATAAGTTAAAGTGAAGAGGTTTGGTTGAGAGCATGGAAAAATGTTCGTAATAAAATGTAAACGTTACCACTATTTCGAGCTGCTCATGTAACTGTGGACAACAGAAAACAACAAGCGATTGAAGATTTGAAAAAGAAACATGATACGGTTCCAAAGAGTAAATTTCAAGACGGGTGAACGTTTCTGCCATCACAGAATGTGACGAAAGTAGCATCGACGATTAAAATAACATTGGTTGCAAGTATTAGGCGTCCGAGACTTCAATACATTTTTTTAAAAAGCTACAATCAAGTTTTCAATTTTTGAAGCACTTCATGCATCATATATCGAAAACGATAAATGATGACAACTAAACTAATCTGTCAAGGATGGGTTCGTCTCATTTACTCAAAAACTATCCTATACAGTTTTTCTTAGTTCTAAGTATGAAGTACATATTGCAGCTTTAATTAACTGTTTCCTTATTAAATACCAATGCGAAAAGGAATAAAGCACCTATTAAGCTTCTAAACTTAGCCTAACAAGTTTCATATTATTTTGTATTAACTCAGAATTGACAGCTCGTAGACTGCAGTGATAAGCACACCACGAATTAGGGATTGTGTGTTACGTAAACCATGTCAAGTCACCCGTTTCTTGAGCAGATAAAAATTTTAAAGTGTAGAGCTTCTGTCAACATAGAGTTCGCGTGGACAAATAAAATTTATGAAAGAACGGAAAGAGTAAAAAATACATTATCACGTCTCATATGGGGTTCAAAACAGAAATTAGGCAGTCCTAGAAAGGAATTTGACAGGAAAATTAGGATCTGAATGATGTATTTACTGGAATGAGTGATTAAACGGAAGTTATTGAGGACAAACTAAGGATTTGAATGTTCCTGGTCTTGCATCGCTGCAAATGAAACAAAGAATGGGTAATAATACCAAGCGCGTCAGTTTATGCGTCGAGGGTTAAAAAGAAGCAAAACAAAGAGATAGTAGGCATTCCTAAAAATATATTATCGTTCCCAAGGTTTGATACTAGAGCAGAGACTCTGCGTCGGTGATACGTTAAAAGTGAAATTGATTATTCTAATTTTTTATTATATTAGTATGAAGGAGTAGCTTGTTAATGCGAGGAATGAAGTAGGGTGTAAACAAAAGGAGTAGTGGACGAATTGACGAGCTCTTTAGGATGCGTCATCAGTTGGCAAGACAAATGGACAAAACAAAGAAGGAGCACCTGGGTAAAAATATGAAACTCAGATTATGTGAACAGCTTGCCAAAAAGGTACGGGTTGTGTTAGAAGACACTGGACGACAAGGGCATGCTTACACAAATCGCACAATGTTGAATTGATAGAATAAATTTGCTCAGTCCAAGAGGATGGAGCAATCAAACAACTGAAAAACGCTACTCACTTCAAGCTTTCTGTTGCTGAAGCCATTTTTCATATTTTTTCCGATGTGCCTCCTGAAGTTTTGTGAGTTTCTTGGTTTGGCTCTTGGTGATCTCCTCCCCCTTGGCATCATGCGTAGGGATGCCCGTGGCAGCGTCCCACGCGCTGTACTCTGCCGTACGGAACATATCCTCGGGGCGCTGCAGAATATCGGAAAGATACTAGTAAAACATTGTTCATGAAGTTTGGGTCAACGGAATGCTGGCTCAGTAAGCACCTAACAGACGCACACTACGTGGCCACCGAGTAATTTTTGAATTCAAGGTGTTATCGAGCTTTGTTTGGGAAATTTAGATTCCGCAGTAGTGACCCAGCTTAAAAAAAAATTACTCGTATAATAAGAATAATGAAATTCATTATTATCATCGTGACCTAATGGTTCATGGAGCGCATAGTGCTGAGGTAACTCGCATGGGGCTCGATTCTGCTTAGCAAAGCTGAAGTTTCTGTACAAATGCTAAGTTGTGAGAGGCACTCAAGTCTGATGCGCTGAAGTTATTAACAGCATAGGTTTATGAGTGGAAAGCTCTTCGATAAAAAATCCATTTGATTCTATAACGCAAGAGCTACCTCGCTCATACGTTGAGAAATACGAGGCCTAATAGTTTTCTACCTAAGCGTTTATTGCGACTGCCCGAGCTCCAGATAGTATACCTGTTAGGACTGGCAGTAACATTATTCTAATATTTGTCAAGCTGCTCGATGAATACGAACAGAAATGAATAAGTAAATCTCTGACTTGCAAAAATATCTAGCATCGTACTTCAAATATAACACCAAATAATTTACATAATACGCAAAGCGCGTAAAAAATACCACTAGTAAAAATTAAGCAAAATGAATATGTTACACCATCATGTTCAACTGACCTCCAAGACTTTATTTTTCTCCTGAGTAGCTTTAGCATCAGCAGCTTCTTTTTTCTTCTGCTTCTCCAATCTTTTTTCCTCCTCAGCGGCTTTCTTGGCAGCGATTTCCTTCTTGAGCTCGTCAGGGTCGACGATCTTGATAGAGGGGGCCCCTCCCTCCCTGTCCTCGAGGCGCACCCCCAGGGGGGGTAGCAGCGAGTCCCGGATGTCATCGCACAGCTCCAGCTGTTTCTTTTGCAAGCTCTTGACGTCAGCTGCTGACTCCCTGCCCAAAGCCATCGTGTTCAGTTTAAACAGCATGAAAAGCTGTGTTGTTTATGCTCCAAATCGAAAAAAATTGTAATGTCCACACCGCATTAAATTAAAAAATTGTCATTACGTCAAAATAAAAATCTGTCATCCTTATTCTATAGTGAAAAAATTGCTGTTCATACTGCTCTTAAATCTGCTGATATACTGCTTTAATATGCTGCTCATACTAAAATTGCTGATTACTTTCAAGGGACTTGATCTGTACAATAAATTAATCGTGAGCGACAGTGGCACCTATATTCAGCAAAATATTATCGTGATCGCTAACTTCAAAAAATTAATTCAAACGCGAATAATCATGCAATGCGACACTTTTTCAACAACAAAGAGAATATACATTCTCCTCCAATAATAACTAAAAGACTTTAAACGCTCAATATTCGATCATACAAAATCGTTTTTTTGTGAATTGAATGACTTTTTCTGCTGTAGAACCATCATTCTGATATATAAACTCTAGAAAGATAGTCTAATTTCCAAAAACTCTGGACATATCTCATAAGAGAGGGGAAATACGAGAAAATCTACGTTCGATCGATGAAACAGAACACTCTATGCTTCGTTAATGCTTTAAGAAATGAAAGAGCAAAGGATACAGAGGATATTTTCTTTCCTTATACTTATCTTCACTTTAGCTCAAAGACCTCATAAGCAAATGATAGCACCAAAACAACAAAAAAACAAGGAATAAAAGTCCCTTGTACTGCGTGCCTTTCGTACTCCACGCCCTGTACAAAAAACAGCAGCCACAACACCCCACACACCTGGCAAGTCCGCGTAGCTTCTCACGGACGTCAGCGACGACTTGGCACAGCGGCAACAGGTCTCCATCACCCTAGAAAAATATCGCATCTTTGACAACACAGTATCTCTACGTTGCACAGCTAAATTGGGAAGCACAGAAATGACCGTGCTACTTTTTTTTATTAGATGCACTCAGTAGGTGTTTAACAAAGGTAATACTTACACTCCAAATTGAGAAATATTGCAAGTTTGGGTTTCCCTCAAAATAAAAGATTCACACCTATTGTTCACTTGCTTGTCTCTAATGGCAAGATTTCTAAACAAAACATTTGGTATCACTATTTTTTCTACGAATATGGTTAGAAACATTCAATTCACGTTGTAATTAACAACGAAATTGACCGTAATCGAAAGCTTATAAATACTAAATCTCGCCCGAATGTTTTGCAGGAACATGATTGTGGCTCAACTGTCTCGAACGCTGACCTCTCTAAATAAAGGACAAAACACGAGGGAAAATCTCGTCAAAACTGCGTCTGATATTCACTCGCTCACGGCTTCTGTAAGGAGTTTGTTCTCTGGCCCAAGTCTAATAATATCTACATTGAATATACCGGTCATCCGAAGATCTTCACCACACTGATTCAACACTAAAATACCTTTAATACTCTATTTTTAACCTTACTTCAACGCCTCATTTTAACCAGTAAGAAATTGGAGAAATTGATACCTGCTGAATGTCTACACCGCCTCCGCTGGGTAGAAGACAAGCTATTTGGCTCTCTCACAATTGGTAGAAATACGGGTTAGACTATAAATGCGTTAGTTGACAACACAAAAATGTTACCCGCACATACAGATACTGCAGCTCGTTTTGTCAAATTTAAAAGATGGGCAGACCTTGGAAAGACTCGAATCAATCATGAAGCTTGTTTTTAAGCTTCTCGAAGTGATTATGACGTGATCCACATATGTTTATGTCTTCCTAGCATTGATTACCCACAGGACAATATAATACTTGTCCTAAATACATGTTTCAAATGTCGAACATTCTACACTGCCGATATAAAGACCAAACTGGAAACCCGACCGTATGCTCAAAGCTCTGCACAAAATCAACCACTTTTGGATCGTTGGTGAGAGACTCCATGAGCGTACACACACCTGGGCGGCGTCAGAGCCAGCTGCTGGGAGAGGCACACCAAACACCCTCAGGATGCGCACCACGTAGTCGCTAATGTTCCGCACCAGCTGGGCATTCACCTTCATAGCAATAGAAAAAAAGGAGCATGAGACATAACTACAAACTACAACTAATTCCAATCGTACTAAAAATTGGAAAGATACAGAGGCATTTTTCTACTCTTACATTCTCATGAAATAAAAATATTGAATTCATTCGCTACCTTCCCGCTGAAACGCTAGATTTATTAAAAAAATATGTACAAATTTGGGCTGAGATTACAAAACTAATGAGAGAGCGCGAGTATAAAAAAACCTCGGAAACGAATACAATATCCGGTGCCCTTAACACTTGTATGATATATAAAATTTAGTTGGAACCAAAAACGCTCTGTTGAGATGGTTTCCCGTAAAAAAACAGAGAGAACTTTGTCAGAAAACTGAAGCGGGCCAGAAAGATTTTGGTTTATTCTTAATTCTTTGAATAATTGAAAGGCATATTGTCACGAGCTGCAACATTAATTTCCTCCCAATATTAATTAAGCATATAATCATGAAACTTCGAAATATAGTATTGTAACTTATTTAAACATGTGCTATAAATATTTAGGTTAAACGAGTAAAATCAATACGTTGAAAACTAGAAGGTCATCTCAAATCTAATTGGTAATTCCAATTAGCAAGTGAGCACATTAGTTTTTCATCCAACTAAAATAAACATTGAACAAACATAGGCATAGAATTTCTAGATTATAAATCTAAATTTGTAAGCATACATAGAAATTTGAAAATTTTAACTTTCACATCAAACTTCAGGCCATCACGAATAAGCATTTAAGTCAATGTTTTCTAAAGTGCAATCACACACATTTCTGAATATATTACTAAACTGAAATGTCAGTAGGATGAGCCATTTCGATGCTCTCAACTTAAATTCAAACCAAGTTCAAGACAGACATGGATAGGCCAAATTAGAATTCATCATAAATGTTATACATTGTACCGACGTACAGTTGACGATTCCTTTCCAAGACCTAGACCACCATTTACAAAAATTGCTCAGAAACTACAGGCATTTGTCGTGAAGGGGATAGACGTGACTTCAGAGACCGTCAGACGCACACTTTGCACTAACCTCATTCTTGGAGTTGATGTACTTGTTGGCCTCTGATATGAGCTCCCTGAGCTGCTCCAGCGCTGTTCTCGTGTCTATGCTGTCACACAGAGCCTCGTGGACAAATATTCTGTGCGAATTACGTAATACAAAATCACTACTACCATCGACTTCACAATGGAACTTGAAACAGGAGAAAATGAGACTTACAAAATGATAAAAGGAAGTATAGACAAAAATTGACTTAAATAACTAACTCTTCAGTACAGCTACGTTAACGATACCTCTTTTACTTAAAATAATAGCAATGCACTGCAGTTTACATTTTCCTCTCAATGTTCAATATATCCACCTCTAGCTTTCACTCCACGTTTCAACCTATCGGTATTCTGACACTTAACACGGATTGTTTCTGGTGAGATATCTTCCTAGCATTGCATCGGTTTAGCCCATCAACACGTTGATGACTGAATGAACAGGCTTTACTCTCAAGAATGCTCCACACACTGAAGTTCATGGGGTTTAAATCTAATGAAGAAAAAGGCCAAAACTCATTGAACTAACAACCAGTCATATTGTCCCTAAACCAATTTAGAACAAAATACTCAAGTTGGAAGTATAGGAGGTGGCTCTATCATGTAAAGTAATTACAGGTTCACTAAATGTAGTATGGATCCAAGGAATCAAACTATTCTTTAATAAGTTCAAATGTGTGCTGGTTTATCTTTACCCCCACTTAGATGAATATGATCGGAGTTTTCTGACCTATAAAGGTCACAGCACCTCAAACCATTACAAAGGCTGGTTTGTGGCGCTGGAAGGACAGATGCATGTTGATATGGATATCTAGCGCAGTTTTTGCATATATACGATCCTTCTGGTCGCTGAGGATTGCTTGCACAGTGAATAATTTTTATAGTCAGTCTACATCACAGGAAGCTTATCACTCAATTTTTCACGACGCTTTGCTCGACTCAACTTTTTTTTGCTTTTAGTGTGTTCATACAGCAGATGAGCTTTTCTCTTCTTGGGGGGTGATAGCTTTAAATCCTTCGTCAGTACGTTTCACATGGTACCATAACTGACAGAGGCGTCTGAAACAAGTTTTCTCGGGTCCCACCAAATTTCTCTGGTGCTTTTTCATCAGTTGGGGCGTTTTAGCTTACCGATTTGAAGTACTTCGTGTTCTTGGCAGATGCGATTCTGTCTCTTTAAGGCATTTCAAGACCATATAAACCTCCAACCAGTTCACACAAGGCTTGAGAAGACTAAATTGCCCCTGACTTTTTCCCTATCTTATACGGTTCCCTAATGGCTTCGCAAATTTTACTCAAAATTACCAAACTATAGAAAATAGAGTTCTGAAAAAATAAACATATATTCATTATACGTAATACTAGGGTAAAATTTAGTCTAGATTTCTCAAAAAATTTCTATTTAATATTGCTTTATGATATGACAAAGTATCCACACCTCGCTTGCTCACCCTGTACATCTCACGACAGTTACTTTGAGTCATAGAGATGAACTCTTTTAACTAAGTACAACCTTCTATCAGAACAAGGTCAAACGCACCCATCACCCTCCAAGAGCAGCTCGGCTTAGCAGCAAACACTCACCCGCTGATACAGAAGGGGACCAGAAGATGTCAAAATGAACGACAATGGGGAATGTTTCTCAGCAGTTGCGTGATAGATTTTATTCTACCTTAAACCTTATACCTCACATGAGAGGAAGAGTAATGCAATACATTTTCCTACCAATAGTGAAAAAGCGTAAAAACCACGACACCTACAGCAGTAGATTCTTCATTTCTTAATAGCATGCAAAAAGCCTATACTATTTATTGTATACACTACCACTCACGAATTACTGAGCGCTCAAACAAAATAGCATTTGTACACAGAAGGAGACGCTACTCTAAAAAATCCCTACTTCTCACATTTAGTACTTTTTCAAGGACAACTGTCTAATAAATCGAGATTTTATTACGCAGAAAAATTATAGGGGGAGTTTACCCGTACAAACTAGCAATACATCGAATTTTCACACATGCTGCAAATACTTGGCTTACACAGAACGAACAAAGCACAAACCTAATTTTGTCGTAGGCGGCGTTGAGAAGTTTCTCAGGCTCGAGCCAGATGGTGGACGACGGTCCGCAGCGTCGCCAGGCGTCCTTGGCGCTCAGCACAAACTCGGTGACAAGCTTCAAGAACTGGCGAGCGCCCTCCATTGTGTTGCTGCACACCAATAATTCTCAGTTAGGTCACTAAATATCTGTGATGGACTTTGCTCTCTGAAGCAGCCAATGTTGTTGGCGCTCGCACCAACGAGCCTTGTTCCAACGAACTTCAGAACTATTGGTGTAACTGAACATGACCAACTCGGTCATTCTCAGAGTGCGATTGAAAAAATTACAATTAGATCTCGCATCTGGGCAGGCAATTGTTTAGAGCTGTTGTAAAATATCGAATTGTCTGCATTAGTTTACCTCTTCTTCTCCGCTTTAGCCAATTGATGGTGGTTTCAACTGCACTTACAAATCTGAACAACGTACTCACGTTTACTTCTAGTTTCTACATCAAACACACTTTCTTTGCATTGCTCTTATCCTCTTCCCAAACCTAAAGCAGAGGCTGCTAGTTCTCGTGTTATGCTTCAGTATGCGAACTAAATAAATAGTTTCTGACATAAAAACAAGAGGACAAAACCTAAACGATTGAACAGTGGCAATTCATTACTCCAGATATAAACATTACAAATGAATTAAGGAGAAAACCAGGCTAGCATGACATAAAAAGTAACCTGCTGTAGTCGAGGGTATCTTTCCAGTGATGCAGGAGGAACGCCACTCGGAGGTGGGCAGCCGAGTTCTGCTTCAGAGCGTCGCCAATAGTGATGAAATTCTTGAGACTTTTGCTCATCTTGCAGCCGTCGATATGCAGATGTCCCGTGTGTAAGAAGTAAGTGATCTGCAACACCAGGCATTTTTCTGATGTCAGCATTGATCGAGCCTCGAAACGTGCGACAGAAATGTCACAAACATGACTTGCACGATACTCGAGTCAGGAACAGTGATCCACCATATACCTACAAGCGTAGTTGATGAAAAATAAACCTCTAACAAAATTTTTCGTACACACGTATCAACCATCAAAAACGGGTTAATTGTATGAATTCAGAACATATATTGATTGACTTGTACAGTTGAGAAAAGTATAGGTTTATATGAGAGGGGAAATCTGAATACTACAATAAAATACTTGACATACTCTACATAACTATTAAATATAATCAATTCAATTTTAAATAGCTTTTTTTCCAGTCAGCTGAGCCTACACTAAAACGAGACAATTGAACATGAGAAAAGTGTTCAGAAATTCATGAATAACTTTTTTCTTTGTCACACAGATATTAACTGGGTTGCAAAAAAATACATATATACCGTAAAGGATATTTGATAACCCCTTCAATTTGGATTATCAAACAAGTCAAGAGTATCCATAAAAATGCAAAACAAATGAAGCAAAATTTCGTATGATAAGAAAGATAACTTACTTCACTGTGAATTTCATAAAGCAATTACAGAAAATTGCAACATTTTACACATTATACGAGGAACAATAATGAATAGGAGAACCTTCGAAAAAACACTGAAGGTAAACAGTCCCTACAAACATAAATTCGAAATCTACACAGCAGAAGCTCTCAAAACATAGTTGAATAGAACGTTGTGCTATTTTTTATCGTTGTGTTGTCGTGAAAAAATAGCACAAGATTCTATTCAACAATGTTTCGAGAGCTTCTGTTGTGTAGATTTCTAATTTATTTCATCGGATTTATGACAAAACACAATAATATATATATTATGCTCTATCGTAAAAAATTCTGTCGAATATTTGAGGCTCGCATCAACGGACTAAAACGTAGAGAATTGGTTGTGAAGCTCGCACCAACTGAATAAATGGTCCGATAGGTAATGCTGAACCTGCAGGCAACATCTCACGATGTTTTGGAAATTTTTGAAGCACTACCGGGCCCAAAAGAAAAAACTAAACTATTTGCAATCTCACCATGAAACTGCATAACTTGGGCATATTTAGATACACCCCATCAACAGTTAGGAATTCTGTTGTCACGAGGTCCATTGATGCGAGCGTCTATTGTAATACATACAAATGACAGAATTCTAAACAGAAGAAAGAACGATTTCGTGGCACCCACGAAGAACTGACCCACTGTGAGCACTTGTAGTGCGCCTCGCTCTGTGCCAGCTCGTTGTCATGGTGAGGGAACTTGAGGTCCACGCCCCCGCTGTGGATGTCCACGTGGGACCCGAAGATCTGGAAAGGTGGCTTTTTAACACTTGAACGTGACGCACGAGAGTGCTCTTCAATTTTCGTGTTTGACATAACAATCAGTAAGAGCTTCATTATACAGATTAGTAGGTACGATTTCAGGTATAAAATTACAATAGAGTGTATTGTTTAAATTAGTTGAGTCTCGTTCCAATTCTGGCGCGTATTCACTGAAGAAAAATCACAATATAACCCTAAAGTTTAGTGCAATTATATAAGTGCATACAATCTTACCTGCGAGAATATTCACGCACAAAAAGAAGTGAAATGGCGCATGACTGCTCAGTGCATATCGAAATTAATCTTTCGAAAGAATTAAAATCAACCATAAATAAGGTAAATAATAATCAAGTCTCAGAAAAGTACGGTCAGTTTTAACTAGCAGCCGAGAAATGGTGGCTAATGCTATAGTAATCGCAATTATATTCAACATTCAATTACAACATGAATAGAAGCAAAATCTATTTCATGAGACCTACATGAAGCACAACTACCATCCTCAGTGTAGCACACAACGTGACTCTAAATACCATCACTGCTGCCAACTCTTCATACTGAAACACGACTCACCTCCCCAGCCATAGCAGAGCACTCGATGTGCCAGCCTGGACGCCCGTTGCCCCAAGGGGACGGCCACGCAGGTTCCCCAGGCTTGGAGTTCTTCCAGAGAGCAAAGTCGTTCTGGCTTCGTTTCTCCGAGAGTCGGTCGGCCCCCACAGAGAGGTCCCCCTCCCCTTCCTGCAGCGCCGCCTGGTTCCCGTACGCCTCTGGCACCAACTGCACAAACGCCAAGCGCCGTACAATTTAACTTTCGGCGACTGAATCGAAACTTTTGAGATCTGCACCGGTAGAAATTGGGGCTGTGTGACTGCATTTTGGCTACCTGGCATGATGGTCTGGCTCAAAGGAATAAAGGACAGAAAAGATAACTGAACAGGTAATAGTAACATTACTGAATTATGTTCATATTAAAATAATAACGCTGCTGAGCACAAAAAAAAAGATAAATAAAGCATTATGAGACGCTTTCGTGGAGCACTAAAGTCGACACGTGGAAGAGACAAAATTACCATACAGCCTAACAAGAATCATGAGATTTGAGCAGCGAACATCCTAAGAAAAGAGTAAAATGTAAAAGGTAATCCACAAAATTCGGCTTTAGGCATTCGCTACACCTGACAAGCAAAACCTGTAGACCTCACACCATACTAGCAGCAAAAAGATAATGTGGGCACAGTGAGTTTCAAATAGTTATAATGTTAGAGGAGTAATTTGTATCCAGTAAAGTTCAAATACCTCATCTTATCTCCAAGTGGACTTTCTTTTCCAAGTAATTATATTGTCATATTGCTGAGTCAAGCATCTATCTCAGACAAAAGAATTCAATTTATGATCGGATAGATAATACTCAAGTTAAAATCCCTTACTTGGTGTCTAGTCCCTTATAGCCGATCTGCTGTCTCATATTGACCAACCACTGATTTCCAACTTTTAAATATGAAGTAAATATTTAAACTTATGATCACTTCTGGTATGGGATAGTCAAACGTGTCTCTCCCACTCAAGAAAGCATCCAAGTTAATCAGAAAGAAAACAAACCAAGAAAAAAAAATTTCAATGCCGGAGGGCCTGGCTGGTCTCTTCGCCGACGCCGTAAATCACTTGTATAAACACCTCCACCGGCGTCACAAACTAACTTATTAATTTATTCTCTATCAACTCGTCTAAATTGTGATCTTCTGCCTTCAAGTTCCATTTTACAATAAATGAAAAAATTATGCCTTCAAACCCCTTCTGGATCCCTAACGTTAATTAATTAAAGACAATTCTACTAGTCAAAATCGGAGAAAAGAAAACACGTTACAATAATACCAATGCTAAATAAGTTTAAAAGTAGTAGTAGTATATCTTGAACTTACAATAAAGTCATCATCATAGAGGTGCATACATGAAGAACACAAGTAGCGCCTGAACACCATCAAATAATGAGCACTTTCCCAGAATACAGCAAAGGTCGGTTAAGCACCCAGTTCATCGGGCAGTTAACAGGACGCACAGCAGCGAGAGGCTACAGCACTACCAAACTCAACACATGACAAATCTGAACAAAACATGAAATTTCTCTCGGTCAAATCTATGTCAATAAGCGGATACCAATCGCTTCAGCCATGATCTACACAAAATATCAAATCAACGAGCATTGCAGGAATGTATAAACCAAACCACGCATGGCAGAATGTTTGAAATTAGGGAACAAGTGGCTACTTGCTAAACTTCCCAAGCTAGGTGTGCACTCGTGATTTCGTCATTCCTGATCTAAAGCATAGTCAATATGTCATACTTTGAATTACTCAGAGTGAGGAAAAACTTAAAAACATTCACAATCCTTAAAGTCTGGGTACATTTTCGAAAATCTAGTTAACAATTCAGTAACAAAAGACGAGTTACTGACTTAAGCACTCCAGAAGATAGAAATCTTTCACTCAAGAATGTTGTAAATAATCGGACTTGACTTTTTAGTGGTTACTAAATATTACGCCTGTACCTTACTACAACTACTGATACAAATTTAGAAATCTTCTTACATGAACATACCTTAGTTAAATCTTAGATGCAAAGTTTGCATCTTCAATAGATTAAGTAAAATGTTAGACGTACTGTGCAAACGTCTAGCATGAGGGTCAAAGATAAATACCCTCCTAAGCAACTCAGAATTTCATTCTTAGTTAACTGTCGTAAATAAAAATCAAACATTAATTGCTCAGAACATGAACCTTTAATAATACCAACAAATAAAACTTTAAACCAATATTAAACGCTATGAACAAGAATATCCAATAATACCCACACATAAAAATGAACGTTAATAGCCAGGAGAAAGAACCTCCAATAACAACATTACCCACCTTGGCATAATACTGGTGAGGCTCAGCATCAAATTTGGCAACATCAAAGTAGACAGATCCATTGGAAGCATAGGCATAGCCGTTGTCTATTATCTTCTGGACAAAGGCGACGATTTGAGGCACGTACTCAGACACTCTGGTGACTATGTCGGGCGGCAGGACCTGGGTGAGGGAAGAAGTGAATAACTTCATGTTGTCTTGGCCAGAGAAAAGTAATAATTCGAAGGAGTTTTAAGAAGGGACTGATTTGACCCAGAGACGTCCGTGACGACGACAGAACACACAAGTAGTTGCCTTAAGTGCCAATTTCGACAGCGCACGAAATTCAATGAAATTAAAGATACCAAGCAAATACCAGTTGTTGCGGTCACTATTATTGCACCTGATGTCAGTAAGTATAAGTAGTAAACAAGATATACTCCAGGCCTCCCCTAACTTTGAAAAAAAGTAGTACCTTAAAAGATGGGCACTAATCTTTACCACCATTCAGAGAGTGACATGATAGTTAGTTGTAATCCATGGAAGTTGCAACATAAGTGATGGCTTACATTGAGCTTAGTCATGTCGTCGTTGTACTCATTTTCGAAGTGTCTAGGAAGCGTGAGGAAGAGAGAGTTGTCAGTGACAGTGGAACCCTTCTCCTTGTCCAGCCACTCCCCCAGCACGGGCTCAGCGGCCCGCACCAGCTCGAGCGCAGCGGCCTGCAGCTCCTCAGTGCTGCTGCTGCTCTGCTGACGCACCTTCTGCAGCGCGCTAGCGAACACGTTCACCTGGAGCCCAGTGAGACGCGACCCTCGTCAGCATCCATGAAATAATTTAAATATTCAAAACTGAGTCAATTTTCTAATATCAAAATAAAAAGTAGTGCTATAGCTGAGTCACCATCATATTTAATGTATGACAATTTGTTTCTATTAATTGTTTCATAATATGTGATAAATTTAATTTCTAACTACAGTTTGCTAAGCCAGCTCAAACACTGATAGCAATTCCCAGACATATTATGGCACTCAAGCATCTATTAATCCATGATGGTGAAACACTTCTCTATTGAGACAATCTGACATGGATAGACATATTTTTCTATTTATTATATCAACTTCATTTGAGTAGACCAAACTTGAAACGAGTATTGACTAAGTATGAGAGAAACATCAACACAGTAGGTTGATTTCATTGTTAGTAAAGAACAGCACTAATGTACATTTCTTATTTCTACAGGCCATGCAGCAATGTGTTGTTGACCTTGGGTTCATCCACCATTCACTCTATCTTCATATGGTACTTTCATCACCAAAGATGATTCAGATACCATCATTCCTTCATTTATTTTTGTCTGGGTTCCTTATAACCCTAATTCACCCTCCATGTCTTGTTTTCCCTAATTATCATCAATGATGATTAACACTCAGATGCAAAACTTTGCTGTACCTAAATTATCCTAGTACACCATCCTTGACTCAACAACTAAGGTTATTTCACCTCTTGAAGGAAGTTAGATGATCTATTGCCACTAGTAAAACATGGCAAATGATCACCAATAAGGAAATTTAGATGTGGTGTAAGGCAACTAAAATGCAGCAAAAAATTAGAAATATTTACAGAAACAAAAATTCATGTAAGAGCTTGGACTTTTCAAATAGTCCATTGCAAAAAATTGCTCACTTCTAAATTGGAAAATAAATCAGACACAAATTTTCAGATGACTAGTAAAGAGTGTTCATACCGATGCAAAGTTGAAAGAGTGCACAAACCAAGAACATCACAAGAGCTAACAAGTAATCTCATAAAAATTCCACTACAGAAGAATTATTACTTTATTGAGTTGGTCCATCAACATGCGATGTTTGTCCGGGTCTGAAGTTGCCAGGCGCTGCTGGTGCAGCTTCAGGGCCTCCATGACATCCTCCGCCACTGTGTCGGGTGCTCGCTGCTCACTGAATGTGGGACAAAAATGATTACCTAGTAACAAATTACTTTTTAAAGTTTCAATCAATGATTGATAAACAGTATATTCTGAAGTTCTACAATGCTTGAAAAGTAAGCCTGTGATAGTCTTATACAAAATATTGCCAACATCCAAGAAAATGAAGCTAATGCCATGGGAACAAAAAAAGTAAATTTAAAAATTTGGTAACAATTCAAAATTTGTAATGTTTACAAAATTTAAAGACAAAAAGGGTGAACAAAACTGCTCTGCTGCTTTATATTCATATACCTATCTAGTTAAAAATAGGCAAAATTTTTAAATAGGTGAAAACATTTTAAAAAAATGTGAGAATATACAGATGCATTAGATAAATAAATCAATTTCAAAAGACAATCATATAATAAGGTGGATTTAAAGTTGCAGCTATAAATAAATAGCAATACAGTTACACATCTGAAGTATAATCCTCCCATCAGTCAGAAATATTTGCTGCACAAAGAGAAAACTCTCCCAATTTAAGTGTCTTATGACAAACTTCTGCTTTGAGTACACTAGACAATCATGCACAGTGTGTTGAACACAAATTTTAACCTTTAATAAATAATAGAATAGAAGTATATATAATTTTGTCTTTTTTTTTTAGATATTTAAAAGTTCTTAAATTACCCACAGGATATGGCAAATAGAGATGATACTAATAGAAAGTGCACATACCACCAAAAGACAAAAGATTTGACAGATTCTGAGAGAAGAGCAGTATTGCAGGCATTTTTGAGAGATCTACAGCCCATAAATTGCCATTCAATCCAATCCTTTCAACATTAAAAAGCACCACATAACATTGATGAAAGGTTTACAGTTGTTTTGGAGCAAACATTTCTAACTAACTTCAACATTGATACAGACCAACTATTTCCAATCAGAAGGAGTAGAATAAGATGGAGTATACCTGATAGCAATACTTTGTGCAATAATGTTCAAATTAGAAAAAAATATTTGAAAAAGATACAACACTATCTGTAGCATAATTATCCATACTCTTTGATAAATTAAATAATATTATTCAACATGATTCATTTGTTACCACATTTAAATTTTTTAATGAAGTTTACATTAAATATATTAAATCCATTTTACCAACAATCTTTTTCGAAGCAGAAAGAATTATCATAATAAAAAAAATTCTTAAAGAGTATTGTAAATCAAGCAAAAAATAATCATTTTCCTTGATAATTAATGAGGTAGTCACTTGTTATATATAATCTCATGCATAGCAAGCTATGCAACAACCCTCATGATACACTTTTTATACTGCATACATTCAAGTAAAGTAGGTTGAAATAAATTTCTCTAGCAACAAGCAAAACAAGCATATTAGTTTACCATCAGCATTTAAGCTTTCAACCAGAAATTGTAACAGACTTGGGGGGAAAAAGTGACTCTACAGAATGAGGCTTTTACTACAATGTGTTACATTGATTACCAGGTCTGAAGGTTTTAAAATTTAATTTATCACTACTCTTCTAATCACACAATACAAATAGTTTTCTTCAACTCACCTCTTATATTGGCTGTACAGGTAATTTATTCTTGCTCTCTTGATTATTTTATCGTCAATGTCAGTGACATTTTGGACAAATAGAACAGGATAATTGAAGTACTCTTGCATAACTCTTCTCAAGATGTCAAAACTGATGTATGATCTGAAAAAAAATATAAAATTATAAAAGAAACAGTTCAACTTTCACACACAATTAGGTAACATGAATATGTACATTAGAATTAAAAGTAAACATACAAAGTGTTTTGTAATTACTTGCATTGAACACTTTTCATCCGTAATAGAAAAATAATAAAATATTCTTAGTGTATACAAGACAATTACTAAGTTGTTTGAGGAAATATCACCAACCACAGAATAGCTCAGTCACTATACTCTAGGTGTTTTCCTCAAAAACTATAATTTCTACCATAGTAGAATTTCAGGCTAGAAGTTGGCACACCATAATCTACTACGCCTAACTCTACAGAACAAATTCGTTTGTAGGAGATCAATGACCACGAAGTTGACTGACCTGGCATGGCCCATGTGGGCGTGATCGTAGACGGTGGGGCCACAGCTGTACCATGACACAACAGCTTTGGCAGGGATAAACTCTTCCTTTCTTCTTGTTAATGAATTATAAAGGTAAAGTTTACATTTCTTATCGTCAGTAGGCTTTGGAGCTTGCCAGGGAGGCGATGGACGGTTATTCGACATAACTGCACTATAATTTACGACGCTAGCTTGACAGTTGACACAACCTATCTCCGTCACCGCTTCGATAGTACAACGTGTTACACTGCGGACAGGGAGATCGTCCGACCCTGCTTAGTCAAAGATGACGTAATCGAAGAAGCCTCCCCTGCTTTACAAACGGATGTGGTGCAAGTTAGAATCCTTTTTTTATTCGTGTAGGTCTAAAAAGACAATAAAATTCCACTTGTATCATTTATGCTATAAAAGATTCTAACAAATCAGGCCATCAATACATATAGTAGTTTTCTAAATTCACATTTTTTCCCAACATTTGTTCACATTTTAATCTTCACTTTTAGAACAAATTTAACATTTTCCAGGCTGCACGCCAATCAGTACCGATTTCACAATATAAAAAACCATTTCAGTAATTATGTGCTCTGATGAAATAAATTAATGCATTCTTTCTTGTACCAGTAAGTGACGAAACTAGTTTATCGGGAATATTCTAAATATTTTGAAGGATAGATAATCCATAACTTGGCTCCAGAGTATTTGAAAAATTTCTTCTACTCTACTTCTAAATGAACTTATTTGCTTACTTTGCCTGTAATTATTTCGAGTAACGCTTGCATGCGTGCAAGGTTGTATCATGACTGCTCATTGTATTATGTAATTCAGAGGGCTCCATGGTATAGCGGTAGTATGATGGCCTCGTCCCCGAGAGGACCACGGTAAGAACCTTGACTCAGGAAAGCATTTTCACGTTGCGAGGGAGTATTACTCTTGGAAAAGGAAGTTTAAACCACACATTCCTCACATCATGTAGCGGCCGCTACATTTCAAAGTAGCGCTGCCCAGCTCTGCACACCAGTAGTTGTAAGGCATTGAAAACCCACCCGTAAAACGTGTTGAAATTAATAAAAGCGCTTTTTTGTATTACAGAAGAATCTGAAACTAAAAACATTTGAGATTGTAGGCGTAAGCAGCATTTTTTCAATAATTTTTTTCACTGTTGAACATTATTATCAGGCTTTTTCCTCAGTGTAAATAATTGTTAATTCAGTGCGAGCAAATAGAAATATCTGATAGGGGCATGACCAGAGTGAGCTCAAAGAGAGGAGAGTGCGAATGCACTAGCGTTGGAGTGTGTTAAGAGTGCACTTGTACAGGCCCGAGCCAGACGATAGACTCGTAACCGTGATGGACGATAGATGATGCACCCGATCAAGACGTGAACATAACGTGAAACCGACACTGAAGGATTCTAAAGTCAAAGAACCTTTACCTTTGGCAATGATTCGACGGGATCAAGATTCTATCTCGGGTTCTCTCGGTTACGAGGCCATCACGCTACCAGTACGCCACGGAGCCCATACTTGTATCACGCTCGTCTAGTTACTTGTGCTCGCCATGTACGCCCTCTGAATAATAGTGCGTAACCTGACTATTCATATTATATGAAACTGTGAAATGTGTGTAATTATATTCAATACAGATTAAATAGCTATAAATCATTAAGTAGATATCGAAGTAAATATTATTACAAACTCTGACGTTTTGACATTTTCTTTATTATTCGAGCCTTGATCGTCTTCATAGTTTCAATAATCACCCAGGCTGATCAAAATTATTGTTTACACATAATTTGAACCTCTTAAGAATGTGGACATCAGATTTGAACAACTACATAGAAAATATTAGTGAAATTCGTGTATAGTCGAATTGTCTGGACTTATGATATTCGTTTCAAACATAAAAAGAGGCTGCTGTTACTCTGAAGATGATAATTCAATGTACCTCTAAAAAAACAATAAAAAATAACTGCATAGAAAGAAGACAAATGTGAAGACTTGCCTTGATAAACGCTGGTCAGCTCAGCAGCCGATACCTGACCAACGAATTTCCAGCGTCTCGAGTATTACCTCAGGAGGATATTAAGGTAAGGAAATTGGAGTATAAATTGATTAATTCCATGCCATGTATCAATTCTATTTTAAATTCAATGCTTTTGTGTATTTCTTGTTTACTGATACATGCTCAATATTGACTCAAATCTGTTATAGAACGATTCTTTAAATATGAAGGACATATTGTATGCACTCTTCGACTTGTGCCCAAAATTTTTAGCTCCAAGGGTTCTTAATATGTGCTCTTGACGCTCGAAGTCATGTTTCGAATACCTGAAAATAAAATTTTAGAATGCAAATCAAATAGTACTTGAAAAATTACGTCACATCTCGACGATCGCTTGCGACAACTGTGTGTATTGCTTTTAAAAACTTATGAATCCTTCAGGGACACCTCAGTCTTCGCTTAATTTTTACTTGGTACGTTAAACTTACAAAATTTTGTACAATTTGAAAAAAAAATATTCGAGTGTCCAGCACTTATGTGGTGACACAAGTAATACCAAATAAGATCCATTGGGTGTATGAGCAAAACATTCATGCGGTACGTTTCAAGTTATAAGTGGAAAAGCATACTCTCCCGCAATCATTATTATTTCGCTCCCCCTTGTTCAAGAGGACCTCCACTTTGGCCCGTAGGAAATTGGACAACCGATAGCGTTCCTTGAACATCCATGAAAAACATTTTATGAAAAAGACGTTAATCTCCAAGTTAAAATCATTGTTTTCGTGAAAATTATTGCTTGTATTTAGCCTCATTGTGCTTTCTAAAATTGTCTAAGAAAATACTTCTGAGGTCCATTTTTCCCGTATTCTGATAACGAAATTTTTTCCACAGGTATAAATACATCGTTTCAAGTCAATTAAACACGATAAAAACGTAACAAAATGAAAGTGATGCAACAGATTTGACAAGATTCACACTCAACGTTTTGAAAGTGTTTTGCATTCTGCTAACTTTCCTTACTAAGATGAAACATTTAATTTTTGAAGAAGTTTTCAGCCCGCGTCAGAAAAAGAAAACTATTTGACTGTTTATCCTTAATTTTTAGGGAGTAGATGACTGGCATTGGATTCCCTCAAGAAGCATAGGATAGGCAGTAGCGTTGGGCTAATTAGGTATGTCAACCGTACGTTGTGGTGACTGCCCTCCCCCCTTCTCCCCCGGGGGTCACTATTAAGTCACCTTAACTATAGGGAGGCCTCTTCTGGACTCTCCATCTTTTGCGCCTACTTTGCTTCTTGCAATTTTCACATCTTCTTCGCTATTTCTTCCTTGTTTTTTATTCCTCTTATTTCTCAATTTGCTGTTTCTAAGCGCAGAGCATACTGTTTGAGAACACACTTTGCATACAGATTTTTCTTCCTCTATAGTCCGTACAATACTAAATGGTCCCTTCCTTTTCGGTACGAAACAGTCAGAGTAACTGAAGCGTTGCTATCTAGACTACTACACGGGGTGTTAGGGAAAAAGAGGTACAAAATTTTCTCCCACCAGAGTGTGACAAACTAAACACTTCTGCCTCTATGAAAATTTGCGGAAACAATTTGTTGTTTTTGAAGTATTAGCTGTTTAATGTTTGAAAGGGAGAAATTTGAAAACAAAATTGCCCACAAATAATTTATTTGCGCATTTACTTTACAAAAATATTCCAAGTTCCCACCACACACATCAATGCACTTGAGATATCTTCGACTTGAGGGTTGCCGGATATTGTGATAAAGGACTGGCATTTCAACAATATTGCCAGAAGCCACTGTAATCAGAGGAAGATATCAAGGTAAGAATTGAAATGGCTTCTGGCGACGTTTCTGAATGCCAGGCCTTTTCCACAATATCCGGCAGTCCTTAATTAGAAGATATCCCATGTACATCGATGTGGGTGGTGGAAACTTGGAACAAATTCTCTAAATTAAATGTATTAATCAATTATTAGTGATCAATTTGGTCTTCAAGTTTTCTCCTTTTTAAAATTTAATAGTTTATATCGAAACAATTTTTTTTTGCACAGTTTCATAAAGGCAAAAGTGTTGAGTTTCCCACTTTCAGGTGGGTGGGAAATTTGGTACCTCTTTATGCTACTACTGAAAGTGAATTGTACAAGAGAATACTTAATACAGCTAAAAATTAGAGAGTACAAAATAAATAATAATGAAAAGTATATATGAGAAACTAACGGTAAGGAAATTAGCGATAAAGAGGAAAAGAACGGGTCAAGCCTCTCGGTCAAAATTGTGTCTTACAACTTAGTTAAAAAAATAAGTCAACAGAAAAATTTGCACTGAAATTACTCACAGGGGTAACAAACGTCCTTATCATACGCATGTATATTTTGTTTTTGTTTGGGTTTAGATGTGCCACAAATATCACCAAAAGCAATGAACCCTACACTGTTCCGTAGGAATGCACCATAAATAGCTTTTTTGTGGTGCCTAAACGTCATCGTTAGGAGCTTAGGAAGGCCTCTGCGCTGCTACTTCGCTACTCTAGGGACTTTAAATTGCTGAGAAAATACAAAAGCTATTGAAATGAAATGATAATTACTGTTTTGCTCACTCGCGTGCTTGAGTTATTGTTCGCAACAGAGGACTTACAAAGACTAGGTCAACCGAGAGTATTTCTACGTTATCTTTAATCTTATTCAACATTCTATTGATACAAAGGTTGAAGTTGATTCACCTACAGACTTCAACTTAAAACTATAGTATGGGGTTTTGCTACTAGTTGAAGAGAGGTGTTGATCATTTGAATGAGCGGAAGGTAGAATTTAAACTTCACGGCTAACATTACATAAAAGTAATCACACATGAGGTCAGCTGCTTGGTATACTGCATTCCTCCAAAGAAAGGAAAAAGAAATATAAAACCAGTCATGAATTGAACAGAATTTGTAACAACAGTTACTTATTTCAGTAAAAAAGGAGCTATTTTTGTTTTCTGAAAACTTTAATTCCACAAAGTGTGCAGGTGAGGGTAGACATTACAATGCTTCCAGTATCCGAAGCTCGCTCAGAAATCGTGAGAACGCCTGCAAGACTCTGCATTACCTGTAGACTCCGAAGGCAGTTCCCTCTGTCATACCTCACAAAGGTATTGGTTGGGTGTGTACGGTACTACGTCTCCTTCCCTGTTACATCACACTACTGTGTGGGACAGAAACATTAGCTTATAATAAAGTGAACGTACTTGAAATTCATGTTTAGTCAAAAATATTCACATTGGCCATGTTACACAAAATGTTTCCGTTGTAGGTATAGAAAATCATTTCACACTACGTTCTGCAGACTTCTGATGGAATTTAGTGTAGCGCAATAATAACTCTGCTCAAAAAATATTTTGAATGTAAAAATGAATAGTAGGAGAAGAAGGTGAAAAGAAAAAAACACGCTCGGAAAATGTCATCGTTAATCACTCAACAAATGGAGCCCTGAATAGCAGCTCCCACGTTGAGCCATGTCAGGGGGCGATTGTGTACACATTTTCAGTACCACCATATGTACGTGAGCAATGAGTAAGAGCAAAATGCAATTGAGTACGGATTGAATGCTCAGTGTGAGTAAGATGTGTGAGTATTCTTCTTTCTACCGATGTCTGATCGACTTGTACGATCACTTTAACTCACACAAGAATCTTGCAGGCTAGTTACATTTACAAATGACCATGCGCATGGTAGAACACTTTTAGTACCTTTTGTACTGTAAGTAAAATTTGTTTTCAATCTGAAAAAAATATTCTATCAGCTTTTTCTTACATAATTTTATCAGGGAATGAGAAAGTTGGTAATCTTCCTACGGGAAAACAAAATCTGTTGTATGCACAATCAGAGAAACCAACAAAGTTTATCTTCAGTGTTACAGACACAAACACTAGAAGTATTTTACGCCGGAAAAAATGAAAATGAAATATTTCTAAACCTTCCTCCAGACAAGAGGCTTAATTATTGATGTTCAAAGAGAATAGTTACAATGCCCATTTTGTTGCAGGAGCGAGCTCAACGGGGACCTGTGTCAAAGATCGCCTGGCTCCAATCATTGCAAAATGAATGTTTTCAAATTTCGACAGGCTACTCGGAGGCTTCGTTATCGTTAGCTATTGAAGATAACGCTCTCAGTGAGCAGTAAAGAATTTTTCATGTATCTCTATGGATGTTTGTACAAAGACAACCAACAAAAGTTTTCGCTCAGCGATCGTACGAAAATTTTCACTTCTGGGTTCATTTCTAGACCGACGAAAGCTACCGAATATTATCAGCATTTCGTGGTCTATGATCCATTGTAAATTGCAGCGTCACTTCAATCCAATTATAATTTAAGTCTTTATTTCATATGAAGCCACTCTTGTGCTATTACATTCCACTTCTGGTTTATTGCTGGCAGTGTTGAAATAAATATTCGTGCCGACTTGGCTTCATGTAATGACTGAAAGTTCTTTATTATATCGGCCGATGAAGCACGGCAGGCCTCTCATATCACCGAAAGCTGACGCATCACCGAAAGCTGAGGCATCACCGCAAGTTCTTGCATCACCCTAAGTTCTTGCATCACCGCAATCCAATGCATCCCATGGCGCGCTAGGATCACATGTTCTTTCATCATATATGTACATACAGCTTCTGTGTTACTGCCACAGCTTACTGTATGATGAAGACTTGAAGCACATCAGGCAATTTTATAACACATAAATTTCCATCTCCAGGACTCCCGCAGGACACTTGACTCCTTTCCCACATAATGCACTAGTAGACGCGCCACAACAAAAAATGGCGGGACAAATGATGTTTAATTTCTTAACACGCCCTCTTATTGACGGTATACCTGACATGATGTATTGTTCATTGCAGTATCACTAATACGGACTGCCATCTCTGACAATCTCGCTGATTATTTAAAAATACAGACCCGGGAATTTTATTTATATTCTTAAGAGCGTGACAGAGAGACGGACGAACAGACCAAGAAAGAAAGCCAGCAACACTGTGCTATAAGTATATAGTGTGATAGTGGAATAGTGCAGTGTCTCCTGTACAATACTAGCTTTTACAACCATTCACTGAACCAATGTACTAAGCTTACCTTATGTAACACAGATCAGGCATTCATAACGTTTATTTTTTGAAACACGCCCATATATTTAGCTTTACACTTCTCGGGTCTATATCTCGGGTGGAATCTTGGTAAACATGGTGTGATAATAAATAGTAATGATCACTTCTAGAAATCATTATGTATACTGCACGAGGCTAGTTATTCTAACTAACCATAAATTCTAAGGAACGCTGTCTCTGTGAGGAGCGCTGTCTCTCTAAGGAACGCTGTCGCTCTCAGGAACGCTGTCGCTCTAAGGAATGCTGTCGCTATAAGGAACGCTGTCGCTCTAAGGAACGCTGTCGCTCTAAGGAACGCTGTCGCTCTACTGCGTTGCCATCTCACGAAGTTGAAACTAAAACACAGGATTTGCGTTGTAAAATCTTGCCAACGTTTTCAAGACGAATATTTTCATTTCTGTCATTTCGACAGAATTAAACAGCAACTTGTACATTCGAAGGTCAGACGGTGCCGGGCCACAGACGCTTGCTCTCACTGTGCTGTTATTTCTATTTGAATAAAGAGTGTGCAGCTTATCTTTCAGTTATCAACTAACACGCTGACTCCGGCAAGCAGATTGATTGCGTGGGTTTATATTGAAAAGCGATACAACCATTGTAGAACCTTGAGCGAAGCATCACGATACATTGAGTTACAAACTGACTTGCCTTATCGTCGGACTGTATCGAAGTGAAAAGATAAAACCCGGAAAATAAACCAAGTGGAGCCTCAAACACGTGTTTGACTCGGTATTTTTAATACAACTTCCCTGTAGGTGACGTTAAGCAGGAGCTGCGTAGAAGAGAACCAGAATACTGTATACATTTAAAACATTCCACTTAAGCCTGACCGCATAACAAATCAATCATGAACTTAAAAATTTTTCTATGAAGTGCGCAATCGTTTCCGTGTTCATTGGCTTGCGTGATTAAGCAGTTGCGTGCTGAAACAGTCATAAGTATGGAAGCAGTTGCGTGCTGAAACCGTCATAAGTATGAAAGCAGTTGCGTGCTGAAACCGTCATAAGTATGAAAGCCAAGCGCTTTGAAAGCATGCATAATGAAAGCTCTAGCGCATTGCTTGTCCAAGTAGAAAGTAACGTAATGGAAAGTAATGCCAGAATGTCGGATGCTAATCACTGAAGCTGAAGAGGCAATAATGTACATTTACGTTGATTTAATCCTCTTTGACAGGATAATCTTCCGAGCATCCCACGATAAAGATGTCCTTGGCGCAGCCGCTCTTTCCTAGAATGTTGATCAATACGACGAGCAAAAGACTGACTGGAGAGTTATGCCACCAGTGCATTAGCATTAATTATACTAAAGTTTTTATTGAACATGTTCAAAAACCCGTTTCATGAAAATCCTACAATTCAATACGTTATTTTTTACTCTTAGTTTATTAGTTCAACGGCTCAAACTTTAGCCATTTTTTAACCGATATTGATTTATGATTTTGTTATATAAGTGTTGACAGTAATCCTCGAATGCAGAAATTTCCTCGTGAGATATTTTTCAACTTCAGAAGCACACTTCCTTAGGGCCTAGTTTTACCTCAGCTTGCACTGCGCACCTCCTCACCCATGTTGATCGGCGGTAGCCCTTGATTTGTTCGATCTTTTGCTGCTCCATCTAACTGCCTCGCACCTTCACAAATTTCTCTATTTGTGTCGGACTCGTGCTTATAGTTATATTTACCGCGTCCAACTCTGCTAAACTAGGCCACATGTTTCCCAATCTACATTTTCTTGTTGCTTTTTGCTGTCGAGGACACCCTCCAAGTATTGAATTCACTGTTTGTCAGATGCACCAAGTCCATACACAAGATTTCCATTGCCTTCATCGCATCTGTAGTGAGTTTGGCATCCGATTTAACGTGTCTGCGTCCGACTTGTGCTTACACGGTTCTTGTTTCACTGTTACGATTATTAGGTGTACTGGATGATTTTATCGCTACCGACTCTCGACTGGTACATAAAACAGGAGCCTTGTAATACAAATCTCAAGCGTTAGATAACTTTATCGCTGACGACCCTCTACAGCCTCGGTAGAAAACTAGCACTCCAATATAATTCTCAAGCGTTGGATGAAATTATAGGTGAGGTCTCTGGACTGCCTCAGTTGAGGACGAGCGCCTCGCTGCCGCTGTTCCTCATCATGTGACCGCCGGTGTTGCGGGACGCCTCCAGGCACTGGCGCTTCACCTCCATCAGCCTGCGTGATGCAAGCGTGATGAGCACCGGACCCTCCCCCCACTCACGACTTTACATTTAACTTTGCTCGCGCGGCCTCTCGCCGTCACCGAGATGGGAGAAGGAGAAACTATAAGTGGATCTTACTGCCAGATTCCTCAGCTTCACTCGAAAAAGTGAAAGGGAAATGCACTTGGTGAGCCACTGGATAGTTGTTATTAATGTTTATTGTTAAACATTGGGTATTAGTTAAAGGAGTTGTTATGCGTAGTACTTTGTAGTACATATAAGGGTTTGTAATGTGATTGCTGTTAACTAATTTGTTATGAAGGGTTTGGATAGTTGCTGAAGGATCGTTTAAAGGGTTTTTTGAATAACATTGGAGTGTTATTAATGGATTGAGGAATGGTAAGTTAGAAGGAAAGATGAAGTACAGGATAATTAAAGAAATAAAAAACCTAATGTTTGACTAGCGTAAGTACTCACAGAAACTTTGGATGCATTAGTTAATACATGAATACCTCAGTTGGTGGGTAAACTTTTGAACGTTTGAGTTAGCCATCATTGAATATTTTAACTGTAGTATGCAAACGCACCACAGTGGAAAGAAAAATATAAAATGTTTCACAAAAATGTAGAGAATCTTACGTGCAAAATAGACAGCAATTAATTCTGCTTTTAAGTACGAACACCTTAACCCTTTATCGACTAACTTATTAGGCAATAAGGCTGCATTTAGCAATGTGCGAGAAACTATTTGCAGCTCTATGTATACCTACAATAAGAACTGCCTTCAGCTTTTTACATAAAAACTAGCGACATTCTTATGAAACGGGACATATTAAGAAAATTTTCAATTATTATAGATGTATGAAAACAAATTTTTCCGGAAGAAAATTGAATGAAATGTCATTTACTTTCTAGTTTGAAAAAGCTATATTAAAACAATTGAAAAAGTTATTTCCAAGAGTTCAATGGAAGAAAACATTTGAGACTAATGAAATATTCACTTCTGCTTCTCCCTCTTTTTTATGGGACCCATCCCCAATAGGCGCTCTCGGTAGCTCCAGGCTTGAGTTGAAGCCTTCGTGCTCGCAGTTCAATTATGCGAATTTGTGATGCGCCGAGCGGAAAACACCGACGCTATCTTCCGGTTGTTCGTGCTGCGTTCGAGCTGTATTTTAACGGAAAGCTATTTTTTAACCTAATTTTTCAAAGAGGAACTGCTCGCCACATTTACAGGAAAAAGACCAAGGTACGATTCACTGCACTTCTTCCGCATCATTAAAGAAATAGAATTGCCATGGCTTTTGATTTACTCTATCTTCCACCCATTGTATGCGGGGAAATGAAGGAAATACTTCGTCTGGAGCCAGTGACGCGGCACAGTGCACAAAGTGACGAGCCACAACGCTACAGCCATGAGCGCGTGAACACTGTTGGCCACTAAGCAAGCGAGTTTAAATGTTCAGCTAGAATAATTATTCACAAAATTGTGTCAGTTTAGAAAATTTTATCCTGCATGAAGTGTTGAGCTTTGAAGAGCTTCGTTACGTCAGCTCGGCACTAACTAGGCGTGTGTCAGCCACAGGTCTGCAACTACGGTGGGTCTCGTCAAGCTCGCAGCAGCTGTGTCATTCGAAACATAACTGGAGTGTAAAACTGATCGAAGTTCAGCTGACTAATTGTTATATTACCGGCGTCGACATCCAAGGAGTGAATTTGTTCAGCAATATTGCTCTGAATCAAGTCCTATTCTGTGAATTTTAGGCATATGACAAACCAGTCTTATTGACAGCCACACTACCTGATGACGTCTTGCCACATGACAAGCTGCTTGCCAGAGTCGGCAACTTGATCCTTGACGCTCTTCTGTACTTCGCGGAGCTGCTTGCCCTGCTTCTCCTGCTCCGCTACCAGCGCCACCAGCTGTTCCCTGTGGGGAGGGCAGCGCTACTTTGGGGCCCCCTCAACTGCTGGAGAGGGTCCCCTCAACTGCTGGCGAGGGTCCCCTCAACTGCTAGCGGGGGTTCCCTCAACTGCTGGTGAGGGTCCCCTGAACTGCTAGCGGGGGGTTCCCTCAACTGCTGGTGAGGGTCCCCTCAACTGCTGGTGAGGGTCCCCTCAACTGCCGGCGAGGGTTCCCTCAACTGCTAGCGGGGGTTCCCTCAACTGATAGTGAGGGTTCTCACAAAGTTAGTTAGAGTTCTTCTCAACTACTAGTTTGGACTATTCTCAGCGAGGTAGGGCTATTGTCAACGACTAGTCAGAGCTATTTTCATCGATTAGTGATGGTTGTGCAAAAACAGTCATCAGGACTGTTCTCAACGTCTAGTCGCATAAGTTTCAAGTGCCGGCAGGATCAATCCTAAAGTCTACTTCTCTTTATTTTACAACAAAACTTTTATTCCATTCGAATATGTAGGTGAGGAGAAACGAACATTTCCTCAGTCGCGTATGACGCGGAACGTGATAGAAACGTACGATGCAGTACATTCTTGTACTCAGAAGCAATATTTTACCCATCAATCGACACAGAAAATTTGACAAATGAAGAATGCATAACTCTACGAAACTATTATTGGAAAATGCAAACAAATATTTGTAGGAGCACTTAAGTTTACCTCATCTCACTTTTTAAGACGAACACCATGAACACACGCGTTTTGGCACTGCAGAGACATATCTTTGTGCGAGTCCTACGTGTCATTAATTCGGCAATTTTGAAATTGGATAACAGTAAATGGCCAGTTAGACCTTCAATAAAAGGGAATCACGCACCTGCACGACTTCTTCTTGTCCTGCGGGTCGTTGGAGAGGTAGAGTTTGATCTCGTTGTCAGCGAGCTGCTGCCTGAACTCCAGAAGCTCCTTTTGTGCCGCCAGCTGGTGGTACTGAGTCTCCTTCTTGACGATCTCTTCGTACAGCGCCTGCCCAGGGTTGCGTCTCGATTAATTTTGACAGCGTTGACTTGGCTCGTGATGGCAACGGAAACTCATTTCAAACTTTGAGATCGTTTTTCCGTAAATCGTGATTATATCAGTACCACTCTTTCTAAAGCTCACAGTCGTTTTTAAATGAAATGATGTCAGATTTCAACATATTGCGCAGTTAACAGTCTAATTTTTGCGTATTGAAAAATTTACAGCTGTATTTATGCGACTTGTGACTGTATGAGATTGCGTGACATTGCACAATGTACAGTGTTCAGCTGCATTTTATGAAGCGTGATTATACCAGAGTACCTAGTACTGCATAGTTTACTGAGGCGTGTAAATGTCTCGTGATTTATACCAATGTGCTTCATCTCTCCCGTTCCTGAATGTCGACCATAAAGGATCGATCATGTGAGAGGGTCCGAGTGTTGCATCATGTGTTAAAGAAGGAAGTCTTTATGGAGTGCGGCCCTCGTAAATTACCCGACCGATAAGGCTTTATTTTCAGCCCAACGGACCGCTAAATGGATCGTGCGTCCCGACGCTCCCATTTGACGCTCGACGGCAGGAGCGCCTCAGGAGCCGTGAACGGCGTCTCCACAAAGAGAGAGAAACGAAAATGGCGGCGACAGCCAAACTACAGAATTTCTGCTTGGAGAGAGTAACTAAAATACTCGAGTATATAAATAAATAAGTACCAGCCACTGATGATGGTTACTGAGGCCCGTATAAGCCTGTGACTCTGTGTGGCCGTGCCCAACTTTGTCCCATGTGGCTGTTGGTGGACAAGCAGCGATGGCCAAATAAATGCATCCATACTTACGTACATAGGACGCTCAGAACTCAAAAGCCAAAATCTAGTGCACTTTCACTTCAGTTTTGTTGAAGAAAGGATGAGCATAATTGAATGTTAGCTGAAAATGAAAGCCCTGCATCTCACCTGAATTCATTTCGCTCAAAGCCGGGAAAGATATCACTGTGTCGCATGAAATTAAGCGCACGATTTGCTTGTATCATAGCCATAAGCAATAATCATATGTATACATTACACACACATCTTTTAAAACGCTGACCTCATGTATATTATAAAATATCAGGGCGTGCTATTATTTATAAATAAGTCCAACTGACGTTGACATCTCGCTCGAGTTTGCCGACGGTGGAGTCCAACCCTGCGGCCGTGGAGTCGTACGTCTGCTTCCGCTCGGCGTGTTCCACAGCGAGCGCCTGCTGCTGCTCCCGAAGTGGCCGCAACTCTACGGAGCAAGCACACCGCATTCTGTTTTAGCGGATTTTTTTTCAGCCTACGTACGAATAACTCAGATGAACGTGTCGCAAAAATGTTCAAGTTAGAAATGATAATTACCGATGTATTTAGTCTACTTCCGTATATTCGTCTCAGGTATAAAGTACAAATCTTCAAAAAATAGTCGGCAGTACATATTTCCTGAAAAAATCTTTCTGAGTACGTAGTTGTGTGAATAAATGACATGCTCACTAGATGTGAATTACTTTAAAACTTTGAGAAAATAAATTCTGAAATAATAATCTAAGGCAACCATAGAGAGAAAAGAAGGAAAATCATGAGATGAAATCAGTTCCATTCAAAGCAGGGTAGAACTGAAAATACCTGCGGTGACAGCAAGTGCAGGGTCCTTCGAGCGCTGCAGGAATGACCAATAAACCACGTGCATCTACTGTGCGTTTTCTGCTCGCCTAGATATGAAGTGAGCGAGGACTGCTTCTTGTCCGAAATCTTTTTCCACCTCTTCGATGTAAAATGTTTTAGAATAAGAAATATCTGAGATGTTTAAGCCTTTGTCGTCAACTGTTATAAGAGAACAAATGAATACTTCGCGATACACTTTCGAGAAACACAGTTTGTTTCAATGTGATATTTGGAAAAATTATAAGGGTTTTATAATGTGCATTCAAATTGTACAGAGCTTTCAGAAATGAAAGCTCTATTTGGCGAACGTTATCAGAAATGAAGGTTTTTGCGAGGCTGGCTGCCTCAGTAACCAGGTCCCGCTGGTTCTGATTTTTGTAAACCACTTTTAATTTGCCTACGTTTGCGTAGGCAAACCACTTTTAATTTGCGTGTGTTTGCCTACGTTTGCGTAGCTTATTGTGACAAAAAAATTGCGTTCAAAACTTGATAACATTATTCTTTAAAACTAAGTAGCACAAAATGTGCCTTACGACATGATTTTGTTTGCCATTCTTTAAAAAATGCTGAGAGCTAATCTCACCTGCTCGAATTGTACTACAAATTTCCTTTTCTTAGATTAAACAGCTTGCAAATGAAGTAGTTTTCAAGTAGTTTTAGGTAAGTTTTTAGCCCATAAAAACAAGCGTCTTTCTTTCAAACCTTCAACGTTCATGAACAGTACTCAACGCACCATGCACAAACTTTTCGCATTTCTAGGTGCTTGATAAATACCTCAAAATCCTCGGCACGGAAGAGTCTCAGAGCATCACCTTTTATGATGGGTGCAAGACGCGACTTGCGGTCACCGATTTTCTTGTTGAGCTCCATGACCATGCCGCTCATCTGCTCGAGCGCTTCCCCCTTCTCCTGGTCCACGTCGCCCTTCTGGGAGGACACAGCCTCCATCGTGTTGCGGGCGTCCCTGTACCCGCTCACTCCTTGCTCGGCCTCCATCGAACTCTGGAAATTTTCATACCAAAATTACGACTTGAGGCAGCGTCACGTTCTTGCCAAACGCAAGTTTTGCTTGCAGCACAGCCTCGTCGTCAAGGCATACCCCGGTCTCACGCGGAGCTGCGTAATGACAGAGCTGAGATCACAGGACATCTGTGGCTGCTAATGGTTGTGCCTCGGTTGCTTTTGAAATGACATGCAAATGTGGCATAGACACTGACAAATGAAAGTCGCTCGTGTTTTGTCGAGCTGCCGTCACACTCGCAGTTCCAGGCAAGAGGGCTTCAACTAGAACGAATGGTAGATTTCCACCTTCTGTACATTCTAATTTATGGTTGTTTTAATCAAAGTATAAGCCCTGTTGTTAAAGCTTATATTAAAAGTTCAGGTTTCTTTGTTTTATAATGCAGGATAAAATACTCAATTTTAATAAGGTTCCTTCAAACGAATTTTAGTTTGTGAGCAATGAGTTCCCTTTCTCGTTAATGTTGTTATTGAAGGGAATATCATACTGGATAAATGTGTTAACATTTTAACTTTAACTTTAACTTAATCGCACTTTCTACGCTTTAGAAAAAATAAAACTTATACGTATGCAAAACACATGACTAATTAGTAGTTATCGCATGCTAAAATTTGAAATTATAATATCATAGTCTATTAAAAAACAGAGTTGCTCCTGAAGGAAAACATCTTAAGATTTCCCATTTATATGAATAGTAGCGGTAGCGGTATAGATTTCACTGAAAGAGAAAGGACCATTTCTTACGACCTATGAAAAACGCGAAACCTATGCGCGAGGCGTGTTCCACACAAGATTTCCTGCGCATAAAAACAGCAAATTGAGAATGAAGAAGTAGGAAAGACAAAGAAGAGATAGCAAAGAAGGTGTGAAAATTGAAGGAAGTAAAGTGGGCACGAAAGACAGGAATCCCGAATGGCTAATCTATTGCTGAGATAACCTAACGCGTACCCCTGGGGTCGCCAGTCCACATAACATAAGATAGACAAACCTAACTAACCTAACCGTATTCCAATCCTATGCCGCCTAAAGAGTTTATTTGAATAAATGACTAAGATAATTTTAAGATACTTAAGGTCACGGAAAAATATCAACTTAATGTTTATAAATTCATTTAAAAAATTCACAAAAGTGACTGTGGACTTTTAAAAGAAGATGCTAAGATAATCTTCTGACAAAGCTAATTTCAAAAGAGTTTTACTGACCATTACCAGCTAAAAGGAGGTATTCCTGTCATAGAAGACTATGTATGAATGTATCTTCGTTTATCATTAAACCATAGTCCATTGTATGGTAGGTACTTTAGGGTGGCAACTGTGTCAAAAATGAAAACGGTTACGCTTTAATTTTCAAAACACTCGAATACTTTGATTTTACACGAGCCTGGTTACATTTCTTTGTATTATTCGACCTCGGAACGAGTTCCAATTGCAAATCTGACAATGAAAATTACGATACTTTTTTCGTTCTCTTTGAGCACTTTGAACATCCGCAATTTGTTCGATCTTTTGATCTTCTTCGGCCTTAAAGTTCCTTGAGTGCTTACGAGCTGCTCGTTCATTCGTGCTTTCTTTACCTTGAATTCTCATTGAGTGCTTACGAGCTGCTCGTTCATTCGTGCTTTCTTTACCTTGAGTTCTCATTGAGTACTTACGAGCTGCTCGTTGATTTGAGCCTCCTTGGCCTTGAGTATCTCCTGAGTGCGACTGAGGACCCCGTACTCAGCCTTCAGGTCACTGAGCTCGGCCTTCTTGAGCTTGTAGACGGAACTCTTGTTGCGGAGGTTGTTGATGTAGCGCTTGAATTCGTCCCCCCGCAGCACTTCCTCGCCCGAGAACTGCTGCAGTTGCTCTTGCTTCTCCTGCGCCCAAAAGGCAGCGGTTTTTAAGCAAATTTGCATATTCTCAGAGAAGCAGTCAGCAAAGATTGTAGCAGAAAAATTGTTTAGGTTTGGAGGGCGGTAGGATGCTTGAGATGAATTTGCATATTTCTGGAAAAAGGATGAGCAGAAGATGTGGACATGAAAGTCATTAGGCTGGCTCGTCAAGATAAATGTGTATTTTTGTGCTTGAAATAAATAGTGAGCAGGAAATTCACAGAGAAAGATAGAAGATAGGGTTACAGTTGTCACAAGCTGAGCGTTTCTCTGAAGGAGATGAGGTAAAGCAGGAATCAGATCACTCATCGTCTTTTTGCGTACACTGAGCGATACTGAGAAGAGGAAATTCAGTAACTGACAATACGCGCATTTGAAATATAATTAAACAATAAAATTTAATCAAAACCGACCTAAAAGCTCATAAATCCGAGCAAGTTTTAGGTGTAACGTAATAATAATTTACTTGAAGAACTAACTACATTTAAATCGAAAACATTCATGTATTTGTAGACTTAATATACGAATCGAGGAAATGATACTATGTCCTTTAATATAACACCGTATTTCCAATTGGTAATTTTAAGCGAGTAGAACGTTCTTTCTAACAACGCCAATAAATTCATATCGAGTTCTGAAATGCAGTTTTAATACGAAACTATGTGAGCACAAATACATCTAGAGCTTTTCAAAATCAGGTTGAACAATGAAAGGATCATTATGAATTTTATTTTGGCAAAACTAAAAGTAAAACTAAACCGAAGTTTTCTGAGTAGATTTTGCAGCTCATTTTGAGCCCCGGTTACAGAGGTGGATTACATATGTATATATGTACATACACTTATATGACTTATACGTACATATATATATATATATATATATGTAGGGTATACAATTTAACTTTATTTTAAGTTATAGAAAAGAAGTCCATACAACTACTTTGCAGTAAATAATTTTATTGAAAATATTGTGAACATGTTTTAAGTTCGAATTCCTTCCACATTTCGTCCATTTCTGTCCACGCACTTTTGAGCTCGTGAGCGCATCGATAAAACGATGATTAACTGTCGATCATGTTTTAGTACATTGAATTCGTTAGTAATTCTTTCTTTCAATTCTTCAGTTTTTTGAAGGGGACTACTTGGATATAATTTCATCTTTAAGTACCCCCATAGAAAATAATCACACGGTGTTAGATCCGGGCATCTTGGAGGCCACTCAATTTCTTGATTTAATGAAATTATGCGGTTCTTAAAAACTTCTCCCCGCCGTGTTCTTACAGCTAACAATCCACGAGCCGTCCTGTATCCACCAAACTCTGTTAACTCGATCGGCCAAGGTTCACTGAACAGGCGATATTGCTAATTTTTCCGAAGCTTGAACTTAAGTCCGATTGGCGTGTACACTTTATTGTTTGACTTTCCTGCTCAAACAAGCTTCTGACAGCCTTCAGTAGAGTAGTTAGAGGTAAATATGTTTGAAGATATTTTATCAAAACGTATAGAAGTTGTTGAAAAACGTTCAACGAAGAATATGGTCGAAACAGAACAAAAATGCATCAAATCGTTAGTGAAATATAATATTTTCATTTCGGGTTCTATTTTTCGGGGGATACGCTGAACGAGCTTTTGATGACTTATAGTTGATTGGAACGAACATTTTTCCGTGTTTGGAAAATACATTAAAAGTGTTTGAGCTTGACGTCACTCCATGCATGCCATATGCCTAGCGATGATTAGTCGTCCGAGTTTTTAGCTCAGTGTATAGTTCAGAGGAGGCGGTCCACACGAACCAACTCATGCCTCACATCTGTCGTACTCTTTCTATCAAAAATAAACATTGGTAACTGCGGTGGGCTTCAATTAATTGGCAAATGAAGTGTTAGAGCGAATTTAATTAAAGATGATATGATAATCACACGGCTACCACGAAAGTTTTGATTTCTTCTTATTTGTAAATGAGGGATCAAGAGGACTCTTATAGAGACGCTTAAATCTTTTACAAGTGCCTCTGTTGTGACATTTGGGCTGTCCTTTATTTTTGTCTCCAGTACAAACATCCCTGCCCAATTTTCCCGTCTTCCTCTGCAATTGGCATTTTCCAAGCAAAATTTACAGTCTTCAAATTGCAGGCCGCTTTCGAACAGTTAGTCGGTTCACCCACAGTTTGAGCACTTTAGCAAATTTTTTGCAAATATTAGCAGCATTTTCACCTTTCCAGAGGCAAAATGAGCATTGTTCAAATTCGGAATTTTTCGCAATTCGTCTTGATTTTCACTAAACAGTGAAAATTAGGCATAAAATTTTATTAACAAAAAAATAGACATATGTTACAAATGCTAAAGGATTATTCGTTATCCAATTGGACACAATGTAGTTTCCTTAGATAATACAATGAACGCTTATTTAAAATCGCTCAGAACTTTCAGGACGACTTAATTCTGAATTGAAGCCCATAAGAGCCTGCTAGCTTTTTTCTTGGGAACCTCATTAGTCAGGAAATATTACTAGCCGTTGTAGGACATTGTCGTGGCCGCAAGATGGATGTGAAACCATCAACAAACGAGTCGCTGCTCGCAATTGTCGACAATGGACTGAAATTTATACGCCTCACGTAATATTCACTGCCGGAAAAATAAGGATAGCACCTCGCGCACGCGAGCCTCAATAATACTACAGTCGACACTGAGCACTTTGTGCGGCTCTGAACTTTTTGAGCTACAAATGTGTTCTCAAAAGTAACCTATTGTTCGTTGCATAAATATGCATAATATCACCGCAGCGCGGGCGGTCGATCACGATACGTGTAAGATGAACTTGGTAACGGGAATTCATTTAAGACACATTACACAGACTTAATTGACACTGCAGGAAATAATATTTGGTTGTGCAGGTCGACAATTTTCCGTAGTCTCTACGCTTGCGTTTGCGAACAGTCTCTTCGTCAGGTATTCACAAAACACCTTTATGCAGATATTCTCCGTCTAACATGTTTACCTCGACAGTAATCAGGCGCTAAGAACTTTGTAATAGCTCATGCTCAGTATTATTAGTTTAGATTAACTTGCACAGTATTGTCTTTGTTTAAAAATCAAAAGATGTGATGGTTACATTGAGTTTTGATTTAATCGAGAGCGGGACAACTTCATGCTACAAGGTCTTCTGATAAGAATATCCTTGAGTTATCCGATTACGTGACAATATCATATAACTGAGATCATGTATACCATGTAGATCAGGTAATTATGTTGGCCATGTATCCTAGAGCCAGAAGATCTGTTAAGAGTAACCTTGAGTTACCAGAATATTTGGCTGCTGTTACCCTGAGTAACCAGATCACTGGATGGGGTCACCCTGAGTTACTAGATCACTGGACGGGATTACCCTGAGTTACCAGATCACTGGACGGGATTACCCTGAGTTACCAAATCAGTGAGCAGAGTTACCTTCAGCTCCTCATAGGCAGCGTTGAGTTCCCCCCTCAGCTCAGTGAGGCGGTCGGCCGTCTGCTGCTTGCGCCGTGCGATCATGGCGGCGTTCTGGCGGAAGAACGACAGCTTCCCCATCTGGGGGCCAAAGAGGCGGGGGATGAGAACACCGCTACTGCGATGTCAACGAGATAGCGGCGTGCTGGAGGCAACGGAGCCGGGAAGTTAATAGAATCGTGTTGTTATTGCACTCGCGAAGATACCGGATATTTTTCTACGTAAGAATTTTGGATGGGGTGAGCTATGGCAATGGTGAAGAAATCATGGAGTTAGGTAACGAAATTTCAAAGTTATTTGAGTTTTAGAAGTAACTGGTTTGTTGAAACGCGGAAATCATTGAGGTATCTGGATTGTTGACTCCAGAATCGAAAGTGTGAAAATGTTTTGCGGAAATAAACTCTAGTGGCTGTATATATTTTCCGTGGCTATCTCACGATTAGAATGAAACCGGGACTTCAGTTCTACGCCGCCTGATTTTTGCTTTACGAGAATTCAATTCACTAAGACTCTTGACCTCACCGTAGGATAAACGGTGCAATGTATGGATGCAAGAAACAATCACACAATGTTAAGTAGAGGTTCAGATGAAATTATCTAATTAATGGAAGCGATACAAATTAGGAAATTAAATGGAAAACGAATAGAAATTTCATATCGCTCATATGAAATAAATTCATGGGAAGAGATGAAAATACGTCAAGATTTCAATATATGACGATGATAGTATAAACATATGCTATTTTTCGATTATAAAAGAAACATTTTAGCTGAATTAAACGACTAAAAATACCAAAGAAACGTTGATCCCTCTCTTCAACATTATTTTCGAAAACCGACCCTGAAGAACATCTTGTTGCCACACCATGTCAGCTGGGTTACCGTGAGGCCCCATCCCCTCCGAGTCATAAAGCCAGTGGGAGCAGCTATGTCTATCCGGTAATCCTGTTCTCTTTTGCCCTCTCACATCTCCGTCATGAACATTTCTAGTTTAGGGCATGAGCTTCCTCGTTAAATTTGTCATAACACACCTAAGTCTACCATTACTTTTTTTGTAAAGAATTGTATATTACGACTAAGGTTTCGTCCAAAATTCCCCTATTTCGTCTGCATGGTAGACACTTTGAGCACTGAGTGAAGTTTGTTTCTGAGGGACTTGTTGATTAAAGTGTAGCTTTCGTTTACATTCGCTTTGTAAATTCCCACTTCCCAAACTCGGCGGTAAATTTTTTTCTATTTGGCTCACTGAGTGAAATTAAATTTCTGCAAGACTTATTTAGAAAAATTTGCTTCTTCGCAGGACATGCTGAAAAAAAATCGCTCTTTATCCAAAACTTACGAGCTAAGTACAATATTACTTTCTGTTGGACTGTTCTGGTGGCATCTTTCCTTATAATAGGATTTAAAACATAGGTTTTTCCCGCACGCATCTATATTTTAACGAGGAGTTGTATTTTTAATTTTTTAAGGTAAAGTAAACTTTTATTCTCTAGCTCGTCAAATGTGGGAAGTTTCGTTGAATTTCGTAAAACGGAATTTTGTTCAAGAATTTTAATTTCTGAAATGATTCCTCAAAATCTTACGCGTGGCAATTCTTTGTGAACATTTTTATAGAATCTTAATTCGCGTTTTTTCCAGAATAAAAGATTTAGCATTTACTAAGGATTTTGGTTGAATTCATTGAGGCCCTTGCTGTTGAACTTAGCTCTCGCGAAGATGACTCTTTCTTCGGCATCTTTTACTTGTACCTCTCCCAGAAGTGTTTTCTTAGAGCTTCCCGGGTTCTAAAATTACTTAGCATTAGACAGACTTGGCACACTCAATCTAAATATCTACGCACAGAATAATTCATTTGAATGGCCTTCACTGCAGACCGACTTTTTCACAACATTCTTTACCACATTCCCATTCAGGCAAGGGAAAAAAATTGTGCTGCAAAAATTGTTGCTAATGAATGAAGGTAAAAATAAGGTTTTCGTCCTTCTTTTTTGAATCTTAAGATGCGTACGTTTATCAACTAGAAGAAAAATTACTAAAGCGCTTCTTCATTACACTCAGATTTAAACGTTCAACGAGAATAACCGTTCTTTCAGAATATTCTCTCCAGACGTTCATGAAAGCATTTTTTCCCCAAAAACTTTTTATAATAGAATTTTCCGTACGCCGGGTCTCTCGCTGGAACATATTTCTTCCTTAGTAATATTCCCGGAGATTCCCCTCACAGGACTTTTACTTCAAAATTTTCTTCCAGGACGCGGCAAGTAGCGCCTTCTTTTTCCAGGACGGACTCCAGAAACCACTTTTGGAGGCGAGGCTGCTGCCAATTGCAGGAGCGCTGATGACTGCAGCCCCACAAATGAAGATTGAAGATAATTAGACTGGCGATGGCGACGCCAAGTTCAGCCAGGGCAAAATCAAAGCAATGTTGCGAAGTACTTGCGCAATTTTGCTCACTACGCGCTAATGAAAATGTATCAGAGCCTCACTACAGAGCCTAATGTTAATGAGTTGGCGCTACTGTAATATCCTGGAGTCCTTAGAAAGCTCACACAGCTATCGAAAAATACTAAAAGTACAAAGGAACCAAAGCTCCTTTCCAAAACTGCCTGCAATCAAAGGGGTCCGATTGCACGCTGCGCTGTGGATAAAGTAAGCCCAGCCACCCACACAGAACATGTATGTAATATTTTGGAAGGCGCGGTTGTCCTTCAACACTCAAAAGCCCAACGCCCCGAGAATGTACTCGAGTTGAAAATCTTTCAGCTGACTTTGTACGGTAGTCAAAACTGAAGATAAATTACTCATTAGAGCAGGGGTGGCCAACCTTTTACATACCATGCGTCAATTTTA